>JAFJYG010000334.1:0-51110 GCA_017366145.1 Cadophora sp. M221 | reverse complement strand
TCAAATACTATTATTTTAAGCCTAGTTTTTTCAATAATTTATATAATTAATCTTAATATATTAGAAGTAATAAGGCACTTTTATTTTCCCTCGTGAAAGAAAGAAGTATTATATACTATTAATATATTTAAGTTATTAAAAGAAGACGAAGCTAAGGCTTACTTATAATACTTACAAAGTATTTGTAATAGCCGAAATACCTCGATTTATACAAACGGCTCTCAAACTCCCGAGGGGCGCGAAGTAGGCTATGATTTAGCTGTTTATACTCATAATTTACCTTATATTTCTTTAATACCTAGATACACTATTTTAGGTAATTTAGGAGAGGCTGAATTAGTATACAATAGCGAATTAGAAGCTATTACATAAGCCATAGAATACGCTAGTAGTACGGCAAAGGAAGGGGATAATTTTACAGTCTTTTCAAATAATCAAGCGGCTTTATTAAGACTTAAAACCTCCTCAGATAACCCCGGGCAAAGCCAACAAATTAGAGCTATATTAGCATCTAAGACTATTATTAGTCTAAATGCTAGTATTACTTTAGCTTGGGTCCCAGGCTATTCTAATATAATTGGAAATGAAAAAGCAAACGAATTAGCTAAAATAGCTACTAAGTTAATTATTACTTTTAATAATACTTCCTTTGTATTTTTAGGAGTTAAGCTAAGTAGCCAAAAGAGGACTGAAATTAAAGCTAATATAGCTTAAAACCTTAATACTCAAACCTAAAAACGTACTCAAAAAAATACACATGTAAAGTAGCTAAAAAACTACTTATACCTACTGAAATATTAAGAGAAATAACTAGCTCCTTTTACTAGCTAAAAATAGGGCATAAGTATCTAAAAGCCTACCTTTATAAGCTAAGGCTAGCGTTAAATAACAAGTGTAGATGCGGTAGTATTGAAATCGCAAAACACTTATTACTTAGTTGTAAATATTACAAGATAAAGCGTAAAAAACTCTACTCTAGTATAAAAAGCAATTTAGTAATTAAGACTATTAATATTCCCGTTTTATTACATACGCAAATTAAAATTAAAGAAATACTAGTATTCTTAAAAGAGACTAGTATATGTACAAGGAAATGGCACTTAAAGAGACTAGAGAGAATAGAAGAAGAGGAAGAGTAGGCCTTTAGGCCTTAATTTGTATTTTCATTTAGTTATTTCCTTTGTTATTAATTTTAATTAGTTTTCTTTGATTTTATTTCCTTATAAGTTACAAGGAGAATGTTCCCAAATGTATAGTCGCAGTCTAAATCGAACTGAATTTGTATATAATAATTAGCCACGCTAGTAGACTAGCCGTGCTACATAGTTTCTAACTAATACAGCACGTTAAAAGGAAAAAGAAAAGGTATTTGATATATCAAATAAGCGTTCGGTGCTTTCTTACCGGTACTGCACCGACACTAGTAAGAGCATATTATTTAATTAGTAAAGTAAAGCGCTATTATTAATTACTTTGCTATACCTATGAAATTGTTACTAAAGAGCACTTTAAATTAGGTAACAAGAAGAAACTACAAATAGTAATTAAAGTAGTAAACAACACAGCTAGCCCTAATAGGCTAATTTTTACATTGCTTGTATTTGAAGTATATCTTAAGTTAACAAAACTAAACCCCTTAAATCTATTAGTTAAGTAAAAAGCGGTTATAATTAAGAAAGCTATGAAAAAAGTGCGAAAAATCAATGCTACTTGTAAAATCAATAATACGTTAGCCACTCGAAACGGCCTTAGAACTACTTATATTTATAATCTTTGTATTATAAACTTGGTTTTATTACATTAAGAAGGCAAAAAGTGGATAAGACCTTACGATTTCTTAGGTATAAAAGGCAAATTATACAAAGTTAACATAAGAAATAAATAAGTATAAATATTTAAATTAATAATAATTTGCTTCTTTAGGATAAATACCTTTAATATTAAATAATAAAAAGAAAACTTACTAAAGGATATTTATGAGAATTATTTAAAACTCTTAAATAAAAATCTTATTAAAATAGTATTAAATTTACTTTAAATTACTATTAAAATTTCATTTATAAAACACATTTTGAACTTGCTAATTATTAATAATAATTACAATACTAAAGTATTTTTAACTAAGAAGAAAACTAGGAATTAAAAGTTGTTAATTAAACTTTGTACTAAGGGAAAAATTATAATATTAAGATTACTATTTTAACAGTCTCAAAGAATAAAATACAAAGTACTTATTAAGAGGAGTGTTTTGTGCTCATTTATAAAGACAATCTTAAAGTAAAAGGCCATCGTATTTTTAAGTTAAGAATAGTAAACGAAGTCAAAGGTAAGAAGACTTTAGTCTTATATAAGAAGTTACAACTAGTAATTTAATACTTTAATAACAAAAAACAGAGGAAAATTTTAACTTAGTTTTTAATAATCTAATGATTTAGTTAGTAGTTGCTTATATTTCTAGTTGTTATTATTAAGTATTTAAATCGCCTTTAAAACTAATTTAAGTCTTATTTGGCAATTAGAGACATTACTTAAGCTTATGTTTAGGCGATGATAAGGCTTTTTTAAGATATTTTTATATAACCACCAAAAGAAATTGCAAGAGATTTTTCTTTTAGCATAGTATTTATAGTAGTACTATTATTATATAATATACTTAAGTTTGAAAACTATTGGTTTAATACATACTATAAATATTATATGAAAAACTTACAAATAAAGACTTTAATATACGACTTATGCTTACTAATTAGCACTAAGAAAAGTTATAAATTTAAAGTCATAAGTATGCAAACGAATAATACTTTGATTTTAAGAAATAAGAACTTCTTAGTAAAAAAGCAAAATAAGATTACTAAGGCTAGTTTTTTAATGAAGTTAATATAAGTACTACTTTTTACTAAAATTATTACGTTTAATAAGTGCATTATTATTATAAATAAGAACAACTTTTACATATTTTAAAAAGGTTAAGAAGTAAGGCTAAAGCTAATTAATATAAGAAAAAAGAATTACAAGAAGAACTATAAAAAGCAACATGCTTGTGAAGTTTATTTTGCTATTATTTGTTAATTAGAAGCAACTTTTGACTTCTTAGTTGCAGCGCGGCATTAGAATTTAACGAAAAGCAACGTTAAAACCTTAAACTTACATTTAAAATAGCAAATAAACAATATAAATAAAAGTCTTCGCTACATCTTAATAAACTTGCGCTTTGCAAAGGTTTACGTGTTTATTAATAGTTTTTTTGCTAATAATAAAAACCTAAGTTCACAAATAAGTTTCGTATTAATAATTAGCACTAAAATAAAGGGAAATGCGCAATTCATCGTTTTTAGTAATATTATGCACATTAGCTTTACCAAATGCAAGAAAGTCACTTGTATTGTGCTAGCGTTAAAGCTATATACTATGATAGTTGGTATTAATATGCTAATTTTTATTACCACTATTATAAATATAATAATAAATAAGCTTAGTATCTTATATTTACTAATTATTATTTGCACGAATTTTTTATTACTTTATAAGTGTATTATTAAACTTAACACGACGAAGAAGAAGCGCCTAATAATTGATATTATAGCAATTCGTTAATTATACAAGCGCAGAGAATTAACGAAGATTCGATGAATTAATAATACTTGCAATCTTGCTAATACTATAATAAAAGCTACCTTCAACAAAGCTTTTTAAGAGTTTATTAATATAAATACACTTACTATTAGAATAAAAAATTGAGTTTAGAAACTAACTAAAGCTAATTTGGCCTAGTAATAAAAGGGTTTTCGGGACTTATATTTATTTTTTTTATTTTTTTTATAATACTTATTTTATTACGTTTATTACTTGCAGTTTGTTTTTTCTAAAGCACAATGCAAAAGCAATAATAATTAGAATTTATTTTTAAAATCCCTTTGATTTAAAGCACTAATAAGTAGCCTTGCAATAACACCTTAATAATAATAAACTATTAATTTTACTACAAGGGATTACTTTCGCATAGCAGTATAAAAAGAATGCCGCCACAAAGAACTGCTGCAAAGCCAGTTCAAAACAAGGCCGAATACCCTATGAATAAATATTTGGGAAACTATTCTCCTCCCTCGCGTTATTTTAGCAACTTCGGCGAATACGCTTAGTAGGTAGTTTCTTTTTATTATTAATCTCCTTTTTATTGCACTTAGTGGCAATTAAAGAAGCAATAGTAAGAAGCTGATTTAAAACTAGTATTGTTTTTTAGTTACATGTTAGCTAAAAGAATAAAGCTTTGTAAAGGCAAAAGAAAATAAGAAAATAACATAAGAAAATAAAAAAAGCCTATTATAATCGCACTAATTAAGCTAGTGATTTCTTGGCGCATAGCGCGAGTTTTCTCTAATAAAGCTAATAACAACTTCTTAGAATTTTTGAGTGCGCTAATAGTAGTAATTATCAACGTTAAGTTAATTAATTTAGTGGTAGCAATAATAATTTCTTTATTTTTAATTGCAATCGCAGTAATTAGGCGAAGGTACTTTTTTTAAACAAACTAAGGGATTTATTACATAAGATTAGCTGGTGACTTGGAGGAGTTTTGCTAATGATTTAAATGTAATTTAAATAAATAAAAGAAATAAGAATTACTTACTAAGTTGCACTAAGACCTTTTCTTTGCGTAATATGCGCACTTCTTGCTCTTTGAGTTGTTAAAGAAGTAGTTATAAAACAAAATCTTCGCACAAAGCCAAACGCATTAAATGTAGTATTAATAATATGCAATATTAAAGGCTTTTACGAAAATGAGTGTAAGTATTAATACAATTAATACACTGTTATGTCGCTAAATTACTACTAAAGTGTATACTTACTTTTGAGTTGATTATTTAATTTAATATAATTTATTGTAACTTATTAGTTTGAGGCTATGTTAAGTTAAGTAAAGCAATTCTAAAAGAGGCATATACGTACAATGTATGTGTGTATTAGTAGAAGAAAAGAAAACCTCAGTTCCGAGGGAGTTTTATATATATATATATACTTAACTTATGAACAATATTAAGCTTAAAGAATATTGTTGGTCCACAGGCCCTTGCATGTACGCACTTCAGCCAGGAGTGGGTTATGCAAGCCAGAGTCAAGGGGAGATCCATACCAAAGGAGGTTCGGCAGGGGTTCGGTGCCCATTTGGTGGCGTTTTGTAGACCTATATAATCAGACCTTCCTCATACTTTCTTAAATGGAACACAGATTTGAAACCACCATATTTTGACTTTGTCGCTATACCCGTATTTGAATATTCACACATGCGGCGTGGTACATGAACCGGTACTGCACCGACAAATATTGTTAACAACTCTCACTTAGCTATTTTAACATCCCTTGCTAAAGCTCTACGTATTATCACACGCCGGCGAGCCTTAGTTAATATCAATATAAATATACGAAATATTTTTATACTATTATACTTATTTTACTATCTTTTTAAATTACTTTTAAGCCAAAGTTATATTGCAAGCACTTAATTATTCTTTGGATCTTAGTACTTAATTATCTTTTTAATTAATTTATTTATTTATTATTTGGTTTTTTATTTACTTGCTTTTATTATATTAAAATATGTTTTTTCAAAAGAAGTTTTGCTTATGTTAGTCCACAAGCCCTTACAAGAACGTACTTTCTTTAGGACTAAGAATTGGGCTGGGACTAGGAGGTTATATTTTTGCTAAACTGGTGTTGGTAAGGGTTTGTATTGGGTTTGGTGGCTTTCCAAGCTCTTATATATATACTAGCTATTCTCGCGCTCTCTTCAATAGAAGAGAAATTTTATAATCTATACTTTGAACTTTATTACTATACTTGCATTAAAATATATTCACACATGCGGTGTAGTACATAAACCGGTACTGCATCGATAAAAAGGTAATCTTTAAATTAAGGGTGAGGAGAGAGATCCACTTTTCTGCCGGCAACCCAGTCACGTGCTAGAAACGTGAGCATTTTTAGAGGATTCTACGATGATTTAATTGGCTGTAAAGCCCTGTCCCCCCCCCCTGATGTAGCCCCTGCAAAATTTGACGATTTAACATTATTCAGGGGGGGGGGATAGTAGAGGAACTGCAGGGGGGTCGTGGGGACTGAAGTGCAGACTGGCTGGCTGCAACGGTAGACTGTACAATATAGTGCCTGGCCTGACTAAGGTAAGTAAGGTATCTAGGTAAAGTACCCGGCTGTATGTGGTCCCGGTAGTCTGGGTCCGGTTGTGATGGTAGATGTGTGGTGCGCGGTGCACGGCACGGTGTGGTGGTTTTTAGCTTCACCCAAGCTTGAAATTAGCGAGCGACGAGTCAGTTACTCGGCTATCGACCTCAATATTAAGTGGCCGATTGAGGCACGTGCAGAACACCAAAGTAAAGGCACCAAAAGATTATTTTCACAACGCACAATATTACAAATCATATTTTGTCTTTGGAATCGGTTTCAAAATAGTTGATCATTTTTCCTTGACTTTTCAATTCATCTTTATTAAAGCGTTGTGGTCGAAAACACGATACTCTCAAATCTAGGCATCTCGCCAAAATCGGCCACTTACAGTTAGTGGCCACAAGTCTGTCCAATTCACTTAAATAATCGCGTTTCTACGCGTCAAACCTTCCAATCTACATAATAATGCGGCCTCCAGGAACACCACGACAATCCTTAGGAGAGGTCTCTTCTAATACAAGATCTCGTGTAGTAGGTGCACGAGATCATGGCATCAAGTTTGCAGCAATTGGGCGCCTGGAAAAGCTGGACGATTCGACTTGCCGGAAGATCTATAAAAACGCGTCTCACTAGACCTCTTGCATCACCCCTACACGCACTGGTGCACCCTTCGTCCTTACTCCTGGGGACCACAGACTTATACGACGTGCAATTGTAATCAATCCAAAGATTACTGCCCAGCAGCTTTTTGTTTCCTGCGCGCCGCACTCTTCCAAGAAGACGATTTACCGGTACCTCAAGAAATCGGGTATACAAAAGTGGAGGGCGAAGCAGAGGCCATTTCTCACAGCAGAGCATGCCCTACTACGTATGCAATGGGCTCTAAAGTACGATGGGAAGCCGGTAGAGTTTTGGAGAAGGTTACGGTGGTCTGATGAGTGCTCAATTAAGCGTGGGAAGGGAGGCGCCATCGAGTGGGTATACCGACGGCGGGGTAATTCTCCCCCTCTTTTACACGCAATGTGCCCTTGCTAATTACGCGTTAATGCTTGCAAGTGAAGCTCTAGAAATCTGGGCAATTTAAACCAAGCCTCCAAAGGGCAAGACACAAATGTTCTGGGTAGCGTTTGGCTTTGGGTGTAGAAGTGATTTAGTTGTAATGGAGGGGGACCAGAACGCGAAGAGGGGGGGCGTTATAGCTAAAGTCTACCTCGAGGTCTTGGTCGAATACTTTCCTACGATCCTTGAACACGATAGCGTTTTTATGCAAGATAATGCGCCTATACACAAGGCTCACAAGGTCACAGCCTTCTTTGCAAAGATGAGGATAAAAGTTATGCCTTGGCCGCTATATTCGCTCGACTTAAACCCAATTGAAAACCTCTGAAAGATACTAAAAGCGGAAAATAGAGCACACCCTGAGCTTAAGGGTATGGGGAATAGTTAAGCCGCAATAGACTTTATGATACAGTGTGCATAAGAGGCATAGGAAACGTTGGCGCTAAAGCTCTTAAATAAGCTAGCAAAGGGAATGCAAAAGCGGGTAAATGCTGTAAAGGCCACAAATAGGTGGTATACAAAATACTAAGTTGGTAGAATCGTTAATTAAGCACTTAGCTATCACACACTTCAATCGAATTGTGAATAGCTTTAGTTTTGCCTAATTAATAAGCTAAATAAGACAGTGAGTTATGGTGGGGGGATTGCGATTTAAGCGAATCGGACAGACTTGTGGCCATCCACTGTAATATTGAGGTCGATAGCTCGGTACGTACCCAGCCTCGCCAGCACAGGGGTCCCGGCCAGCCGGAAATACCTACCGAGGTACCTTAAGTGACGCTGACGGGACGCTGTAAGCGCACGACCCACTCGGATATTCTGTTCCATGTTCCTACCACACGACCACCACCACCAGCTCAGAGCAGAGCAGAGCAAAACAGAACACAATAGAGCATCATACCACACATCAAATCTCATCATTCGAGATCATCAAATACCCACCATCCTTCTCTTCTCCCACACTAACCCAACTACCTACACTTACCGTATCTTACCTACTGCTGCGGCATCTTCAACCAACCACCATCCTCTTGCGCCCAGCTACAAACAAACAAACAAACAACCAAAGAAAGGCTCTTGGAATATGGCTGGAGAATGCGGCGGGTGGTAGTTACGGGCCTCGGTGCCATCACACCGTTGGGCGTGGGCATTCGGCGCACATGGACACGACTTCTGGCCGGCGACTGCGGCATTGTGAGCCTTGCCAACCTTGAACCATCCCTTCGATGGCGTGAACTGCCCAGTACAGTCGCTGGTATCGTTCCCGAAGGCAGCAAGATTGATGGCAGATGGCAGGCGTCAGACTGGCTCGAACGGGGTGAGGAGCGTCGAATGGCGAAGTTTACACAGTACGCCATTGCAGCTACGGAGATGGCCTTTGATGATGCTGGATGGAGGCCACGCAGCCAGGCCGACCGAGAGGCGACCGGCGTATGCTTGGGTAGTGGCATTGGGAACCTCGAAGGCCTCTATGAAACCAGCGTAGCCTATGACAAAAATGTATCATTTTCACTATCAACTAAACCAGTTCTATCATTTTCTAACATCACCAGGGCTACAAAAAAGTCTCGCCACTATTCGTTCCGCAGCTTTTAATTAACCTCGGCGCAGGTCACATCTCAATGAAATATGGTCTACAAGGACCGAATCATGCTGTTACAACTGCCTGCACGACTGGTGCCCATGCAATTGGGGATGCATCCCGATTCATCGCATTTGGAGATGCGGATGTTATGGTCGCTGGAGGCTCGGAATCTTGTATTCATCCCTTGGCTCTGGCGGGCTTTGCACGTTCCCGCTCTCTCGCCACGGCCTTCAATTCCGATCCCGCGTTGTCGTCGCGGCCCTTTGATCGAGATAGATGCGGATTTGTCATTGCAGAGGGTGCAGGGGTTGTTGTACTCGAGGAACTTGAGCATGCTAAAGCACGTGGAGCTAACATCTATGCTGAACTCCGTGGTTATGGATGCAGTGGGGATGCACATCACGTCACAGCGCCGAGGAATGATGGTGCAGGTGCGCTTTTGGCAATGAAAAGAGCCCTGAGGAATGCGGGTATACGGCCAAAAGATGTGGATTATATCAATGCCCATGCGACGAGCACCCCTCTAGGTGATGCTGCCGAGAATGCGGCAATCGAAGGGCTCATGTGGGGTGAAGATGGTGTTAATAACCTGTACGAGGTGGCTGTCAGTAGTACAAAGGGTGCAATTGGACATTTGTTAGGGGCTTCTGGAGCAATCGAAGCCATCTTCTCAATATTGGCTGTTAAGGAAGTACGAATTTCCATGGCCAGCCAAGACTCGGAAACAGCTAAACAATACGCAGAATATCATGCCGCCTACGTTTAACCTTCACAATTTAGATGAAGGATTCAATTGCAACTACATTCCGATCTCAGCCCAAGAGAAGCGTATTAGTACATCTCTTTCCAACAGCTTTGGATTTGGTGGTGTCAATGCCTCTTTGGCCTTCTCGAAATACTAATGGGAATCGGGAGGCGGAAAATATTGCATTTTGCTAGTTGAGTTCCTTTTCAGAGAATCCACAAATTCCAGTTACCAGTCCAGCAGAGAAGAATTGCGCTTCATATCAACCCCCCATTATGCAACCTTACCAAACCCTTCACATTTATGTTGCACCCCCGTTGACCCTACCGCGCTCGAGTCCCCTGTCTGTGTACCACTGACGGAACATTCCCCAGTTTCTGCATGTGTGTACTTGAGGTGTTCCTATGAGATTAGTGTGCAGCTCGTCGCCAAATGGCCTTAATGGCACTGGGGTCAAATCACTCGCACACTGAATGTTTTGTCGCAACTGTTCGAAGCAATGTTCTAGTTCTGTCAGATAATGCATACTTTAGTCAATCGGCAAGCTCACCAACGTGAATTCGTCGCAGTTCTTCGGGCCTAAGTTCCGGGCGAGTTAGCAATTGTCACGGCAGGGAACGTTGGGAGAAGGAATTATAACGTGTCTCTAGGAGATCTCCCTGGTACCTACAGGTGATGCTCGTCGTGTTCAGCGTAGTACTCTTTGTCTACTGCCTTCCGAATAGAATTCAAGCAGTGCAAGGAATGCATGACTTCTACTCTTGGGTGGTGTCAGCCTTCTGCTTTGATCTCTGTTCTCGTTCTCAGATCCTTTTGTTTGTCTTACTCTGCGAGATAGAATCCTTTGATGGGAACCGGATTCTCAAGTTCTTGCGCTTCCTCGTCCGAGAGAACTAAATATTGGCCTATGCTCTTGGTTAGATCTCCATTGCACCATGAGGGCGTCATCGTACCTGACAGGAGCTCTCCCCATGCTTTATCGATGTCCTTGTTTGGGATTCCGATGTACTGGGGCTCGGAAGGGTCATATTCTCGATAATAGTCCCTCGAAGTTTCGTTGTATCGGAAGGCGCTAGTGTATGTCACCTCTTGGAGCTGTATCGAGGCTTTCGCTGGGCCTGTCAAACGGTCAGTTATCGCGCTATTTATTTCCATTCGGAATATTTACCCCACTCGGTTAAGTAGCCATTCTGGAACGTCTGGAATGCACAGGCTCCTGCGGGTTGAAGCGACAGGTAGAGAGCCTGGAGTCCAAAGATGAGCGTCGTCATTGACAAGATAATGGTAGATGCTGGCCAGTTTGATCTGGGCGTCTTTCGGTCTAAATCCTCTCCATCCTCTGAGCAGTTATCATCAGAAAGGCCAATTTCCTTGTATGCTGCATTGAGTGCTGCCATGGTAGCTATTCGAACAGCCTGGGTTGTTTACTAGTTGGAGTTTCGGTTGGTGGTTGAAAGGTCGGATTTGTATAGCGCAGATTCTCTTCTCTGTAGCCCTTTGAATGGTTGATGTTACCTTCCGATCTGAGGCTAGTGTCACTTTCGAGGTCTAGGAATGATGTTGGCTATTCACACGTTATGCCTCTTCCGATTGGAAGGTGAGCACAGTGATTGATAGATGAGAGATGCGATTATGCGTCTGACACACCTACCCTACAGCCTACACGACATATATCTTGGTCTATACCTTAACTGCGACCTTCGAGGACCGACAAGGCACAAGACTGCAGTGTGAGCTATCACAGTTTCAATCTGTAACATTGAATGGTTCGACTGGGAATTGGAGTAGACAATCGCACCTGCACTGTCTGTTTCTCGGTTCATGTGAAACAATGGTGTTATGTTCCAGGAATCTTTCTCCATATTAAAAAAGGCGCATGACGCGAGTATCAAGAGTCGGCTTATATTAGACCACCTGAGTGACCGATACCAAGCCAGGGATAGAATGAGAATACAGCTCTGCTGCTGGAAGGGTAATGATTGAAGAATGATAGGACTATATATAACAGAGACTATGCCACAGGAAAACGGAGAAGAGCGAGGTCATCCCTTATGCTGTAATCACCCCATTGCCAATGTGAGCTAGCCTCTTGAGCCAACAACGGGTTTGGGACCTCTTTCATCCTCAACGTGAACCGCACCCATGGGTAACTTTTTGTCCCAGTCTGGCGATTGATCCACATGTAGTCATAATATTCTACATCCACAATCTCCCAGCGCGCTTTAATCCCCTCTCGTGCCTCTAGAAACATTGGCCTGAAACATTCGCCTTTCCACGTTACATCCACGCCACCAGCTGTGTGAATAGTACGTAACTTCTCGATGAGATTCGGAAGGTCCATGGTAAACCAACGCTCGTGGCCACCTTCCTCTCCGTCAAAGTCGATCTCGAGCCCAGGAATGGCTCTATTTCGTAGGATTATCGAGATCTGTAACTTCTTGGGCCTTTCCTTTCCTATAAGCTCGAAGAACGTTTCGATGGCAGGGTGGATGGTCTCAACCAGGCCCTCGGACATCGAGCCTGGCGCGCGACCTAGGAGACGATTTCGCGGGAAGGGTGGTTCCAAAGGATATTGACAGAACTCCCTCACTTTGATGCGTTCCCCACTGGCCAGCTGCCACGCGTGAGCAGGCAGATGTTGCCACAACTCGATCGAGGTCACGAATGTGCGATTCTTCAACCCAATGTCGCGAAACCAGGTAGCCACCGTCTCCCAATTCCAATCGGCTGCGAATAAGAAATTGTTCTTGCCATAGAATATCGATGCTGCTTCATGTGCAATAGTTTGGTTACACCGAAAAAGATTGAGGGCTGTAGCCCGCTCATCAGAAGTCGCAGTTTTGAATTGGTTGGCGCTGTTTAGCTCTTTACCAAAGAGGCATTTAGCCAAGACCGACTCTGAATTGTAAGGTCGGATACCGGACCATGCAACGAGAGGATCTCGAGTCGTCAAGGCCAGGGTGTAACAGTGGTCGCGAAGCTCGCGAGGAAGGTCGAAGAATGTCAATTGCGGCCGAGGAGACGCCTGCAATGGAGGATCGTGGTCGGCCATCATAAGCGCGCTCAATGGTGTAGAAATGCCTTGCCTGATGGATGTTTAGGTAGGTAGGAGGAAAGGTCAGCGAAATATATTAAAGCGAAGGACGTTGGTATTTGCCTAGCCTTAGCCTAGACGCTAAGCCCAAAAGGGATATCTATCTATAATTGGTTCACCGGGCTGTAGCATCATGTCCTGAGTCTAACCCGATGGACTCAACACTCATGGAACAGCACAACAGATCATTGGTCATGGTTCAAACTCTCTGATCTCTTAATCGTGACCTTGTGACCTGACTCGCCAAGCCATGCATTTCTATTTACACGTCGTAAAAACCTCGATCGATATAAGCATATGCTACGTTAAAAGGTCTTGGTCCTGAGATAAGAGATGAGAAATCCCTAAATCGAAAAGTGTGAGTATAATCAAATATTACTCTGCTTTATGTGGATTAGTATGCTTGGTAACAACCAACAAACACAAAGTATATATACAAATATACACCGCTATGCACAGTAACAAATCTCCTATTCCTCTCCCCCGTTCTCGCTCTTTTCCCACCACCCCCCACTCCCGCCCCAAAATGCCAAAAAACTTTGTTGCACGTCGTAACTACGCTTAGGCTTAGAAATCGACTTCCTATTGATTTTTCTGTTCTTTGTTTCATCTCCGCTCTGATCACGTTTCTTAACTTCAATCGAGCCATTTTGTTGCACATCGCTGGGTTGAGAGTTAGTTAAGGGTCGTAAGAATCCGCATAAGAATCGCGCTTGGGGTTAGCGATAGAACAGGGGGTGAGTTTCGGGAAGGAGAGGGAAAGGAACCGAGAGGATATTCGTGCGTGGTATTATAACAACGGGATTAAAAACTTATGTGGCTTGTAAGGTGTCACGGTCGCTATGTTTACTCGGTGCAAACACGGGGTGCGCGGGGTGATCTCGGATGATCAAGAAGTAGGTGTATCACGTACGATCGAAGATAGTAACTAAGTATGGGTAAAGATACTATTTTAAGTTGAGCACAAAGCTCTTATCTAATGGCAAACTGTCACAATCTAGGGATCACGTGTGTCTTGGCCCTGAGGCTCGGCAGCTTCGCTGCACAGAGAAGCCAAGGACCATGAGGATCCCGGGAGCAGTTGGGGTCGCAGGAATCAAGTGATTCCTAGGAGCGTAGTTCCCAGGAGCCAAGGGGCTCCCAGGACCCCATTCGCCCTATGAGTGTTATATAGAGTAAACAACCCAACGGCTAGTTGACCCCCGAATCATGTGACCAGGGTCACGTGATATGATAGCCTGCTAGACGAGTCGCGAGAGCTTGCGCGCTCTGCGAGCCCGTCTTGCACGGCTTGCAGCCAAGACTAAGGTCTTATATAAACACAGTAGTTTTTAGGTAGTAGAGCCTTGTGCTTAAATTTATATAGTAAGTTTATCTTACAATTTATCACTGCTTATAATGTTTCTATTTTTATAAAAAACTAAATTGTCTTGTAACTTTACTTTATAACTAATACTAACTTAATAAGCTTGTACGCATAGTACTCGCGAATAATAAAAACGTTACACTTTAAGCATCTTACTTAAAGTATTACTACTTAATATGTTCACTAAAAGAGAACTCTTTATAAAGACAAATAATAAGGCTATTACCTTGGTAACTAAGGTTAAAAAGGCTTTTAATAGCCTTAAAGTTAATTCCCCAAACAACTTTTATAGCAACCAAGGTAAGCTTAAATAGTTTATTTTTTTAATACAATATGTACTTAGCTTTTAATAATAACAAGTTTTAGGGATAAAAATTACTAAAGGTTTTGTAGATAGCCTTGTTCCTAAGGAGTGCTATAGCCTATTGAATTAAGTTAGTGTTGGTGCAGTACCGGTAAGAAAGCACCAAGCGTTTGTCGATATATCAAATACGTAAGTGCAGTAAGACAGTCAATCAAAAGTATGGTATAGTTGTAAAGTTTGGCTCTTTTAAGAAGTGCTAGAGGTGGTTTATATATACATGTATACCCCTTCAAATGAGGTTTAAGATAAGTTCGTATCGCCTTAAGCCTACTTTTAAAGAACCTTAGCATAAGCAGTTCTTTGCGTACTAACACCGGCAATACTTTCTTTAGAAAAATATACTTTTTTAATAGTCGTAAAGAATACGCAAAAAGAGAAGTAATACTAGCATAAGTAAAAAATATAATATACTAAGAAAAAAGCTATTAAATAAAAGAGTATAAAAAAAACGTTAAAGTAATAAAAAACCAAATAACTATAAAACCCTTAACTACTTAAGCAAATAAGAGAACTCCGGTTTAGTTTCGTAAGTGATTTGAAGGTGCGGGAAAACGATATTTCGAGGCCGTTAATAAACAATAGTAACTAAGCGAGCTAGCCTGCAAGTCTCGCTAAATTGAGAATCACTTACCCAAAGTATTTGGTATTATTAAATTACTTATATATAACTAAAGATCTTTCTAAAAAATTGTTTCTTTCTTAGTAACCTTTTCTTTTTAATATTATAAGTATACTAAATTTATTTTATTAAGATTTTGCTAATAGTCTTGCAAAATAACAATTATAATAACAACAACTAAAAGTAAGGAAATTAACTTAAAGCTATTTTAGTGTAGTGATAGTAAGCTAACAATTAAATAATGCTTATTTTAACTCCTTTTGGCGCTCTCAAGGCTGCGCACTAGGTGTACTGCGTGCAGTGTATTTGAGCTTTGGGTGCCAACTTATTTTACGAGTGTAACTTTAATAATCTTAATTCAAAGAAATATAGTTATT
The DNA here is from genome assembly GCA_017366145.1 of Cadophora sp. M221. NCBI lineage: Eukaryota > Fungi > Ascomycota > Leotiomycetes > Helotiales > Ploettnerulaceae > Cadophora > Cadophora sp. M221. Next base: position 35,721 of record JAFJYG010000334.1, on the reverse strand, counting down.
ATACTATGCAAAAGGGGCTGTGCTTTCTTATAAAAAAACTAATATCTTCTTAATTCTTACTTTCTTTATATTTTAGTTGCAATATTAAATTAAGTTTATATATATATTATAGCTAATTTGTATGTAGCTGCCTTGGTTTATTGGCTCAAAGTTTATTACTTTAAATGCAGCTATTTATGCTATCCCTAACGAGGATAAAAACGTTGTTAAGCTTACTATTGTTTTTACTATTATAAAAAAGATAACTGCGGTTTTATTGATTACTTTGGCAAAAGTACTAAAGACTAGGGATGCGCTAGCTTTAGCTTTGCTAGAAAAGACTTGGGCCTTGCGAAGTGAAATTTGTTAATTAGCGAAAAGTTAAGTAATAAGTACTCTTTTAATTTATATTAAAAACTTTATTATAATTAATTTAACTTTGCAAAAACTAGTCCTTAAAATTAGTAAGATTGCGGTGATTATTAGTTATTTAAATTATTATAATAGTGCTAAGTATAAGGCTTTTGCTAATGGTGCTGGTAATGATTTTGCCTTTGCGGCGAAGAAACGCCACCATGGCGCGAGGAAAGAGAGAAAAAGTGCTAAGCCTGGCTTACCAAACGAGAAGCTTACTTTTACTAATTTATATAATTTCTCCTAGGGAAATATAGTAGTGCCTTAAATTAAAAGGTAATTCTTAAGAAAATTTAATTGCTTTTTTATTTTTTTACTTTTTAAATAAATATAAAGAAAAGTAATAAAATAAATATAAAATAATAAGTATAAAAAACATAAGAAAAGAATTTAAAACTTAATACTTTTTTATTACTAATTCAAATTATCTTTAGTAAGTTGCTAAACTCAACTCTTTATTCTAATCGTTAAGTAATTTATATTAATTAACTATTAAAAAGCTTTATTTAAGTTGCTCTTTATTATAATATTCGCTAGATTTTAATTTCCATTAATTCATTGCATTTCCATAAGCTCTTATTGTGCATATAACTAGCGAATTAATATTATATTAATTATTAAATGTTTTTTTTTAGTAGTGCTAAGCTTAATAATACACTTATATAGTAAAAGCAAGTTTGTATAAACAATAGTTAGTAGCTGGGGAATACCTAGCTTATTGGTGATTTGATTAACGATTATTACTATAAACATTAATATATCTACGCTAGCTATTATAGCATACAATTTCAAAGCAAGTACAACTTTAGTAACTCTTTTGCATTTTATTAAGCTAATATAAATAATATTGCCGTAAAGATTAAATTTTATACCCTTTGATTTGCCTTTGAGTTTCTTTTAAATTCTCTTTGTTTTAGTTCTAATAGTAATTATAAAACTAATTTAAGAACTTAGGTTTTTATTATTAGTAAAGAATTTGTTTATAAAGATGTAAACCTTAGTATTACGAAGATTAATTAGAGTATATTGTAGTCCCTTTTGAGGATTGTTCATTTGCTATTGAATACGTAAATTAAAAGCCTTAACCTCTTTCGCCGTAGAGTCTTGATGCTGAGCTGCTACGAAAAGATTAAATGCGGCTTTTAGCTAATAAATAGTCGCAATATAAGCTTCACAAGCGCGTTATTTTATATAAGTCTTCTTATAGTTGTCTTTAGCAATATTAATTAGCCTTAGGCGTGTTCTTTGTTTCTTTTGCAACATATATAAGTTATTTTTGTTCTTAGTAATAATGCACTTATTAAATGTAAGGAATTCGAAGGCATTAAGGACTTATATTAGCTTAGTTAAAAATCCGGTATTAGTAATATACTACTACTCTTAGGCCAAAAAGTTATTATTCCTAAAAATCAATGTATTATTGGTTTGCATTTCTATTATTCCAAACTCTTAGCTATTCTTAGTTGTAATTAATAAGCAAAGGTTGTAAGTAAAAGTCTTTATTTGTAGTTTTTTTACATAGTGCTTATAGTATGTGTTAAACTAATAGTTTTTTAACTTTAATATACTATATAATAAAAGCACAATTATAAATACAATACCTTTAGCAAATTTATTTGTAATTTCTTTTGGTAGTTATGCAAATATACCTCGTAGGAGTTTAATAACTGCTTATACGTAGGCTTAGGTAATGTCCCAAATTGCTAACCTTAACTTAAATTTGCTTTGAAAGTAATTCAAGTGTGTAACAATTGCAATTAAAAGAATAAGTAACTATTAGCTTAATCTTTAAATTATTAAAAACTAAGTTAAGATTTCCTACTTCCCTTTATTATTAAAGTATTAAATTACTAGTCTTAACTTCTTATATGAAGTTAATATTTCCTTGCCTTTAACTTCATTTACTATTTTAAACCTAAAGATCTAATGGCCTTTGATTTTGGAGTTGCTTTTATAAATTGGGACAAATACCCCTCGAGCCATAAGAGCTTCGTACTCGATTCGGCGAGACTTCTTAAAAAGTAGCTTTTCCATAGTAATCTTGCCCTTAAATTACAACTTAAAAGAAAGATTGTAATTTCATTACTTCTTTTTTATTAAAAAAGCTTTGGCTTTTGGAATTATATATGTTTTGTTTTAACTATTAATAAAAACGTATAAAAAAGCGTTTAGTTTTTTATTAGTAAAGGTAGAAATATTAAGAATAAGTTTTGCAAATAAGATTTTCACAACTAATTTAAATTGAGCTTATTTTAGTGGTAATTTGAAGGCTAATTAAAGTTGGTTTTATAGTAATTTTAAATTAAAAGTAGAATTAATGAAATCCTTTAAGAAGTTTTTTTTTAATTAAAGTCGTTTATTTTAAATAAACATATTAATGTTAATTAAAATGTACATATTTTATAATTCATTTGAATTAAGCACAACTCTTTTATTATACTTAGAAATTAATAAGAGCCTTTTTAGCCCTTCTTTTTCCTTTAAACCAAAACTTAATTATTAAGCCGCAAGTTATAAATATAAGTTGTTCTAGGGCTATTTTGGGTTGCAAGTGCGTCGTTAACTTTACGAGCAGCGTAAATTTTACGCACTTCTTACATAGCCTTTTTAATGGCGATAGCGCGCTGCTTAATGAATAGATTTGGTGGGTTTATTTTTGTAATTCTAAGGTATGCGCCAAAAACTAGCAACGTCGAAATCAACTCATTAAGTCCTACTATGTTATTTACTAATTTAATAACTATTTAAAATCGCATATTATCTTATAAGCTTAGTTACTTAAAAGTAATAATTTCATATACTTAATAAAGTAAACAATGATATTTCTCTACTTTACTAATTAAATAATAAGCCTTTATAAGGACAAGTTTAGGCGTACTTTTCACTAATTACAGCAAGCTTTGAAATTCCTTAGAATTAAAATTAGTTTTGTAATTATAAATAATAAAATTAAGTAACTTAATATAAGTATTTATTCATATAAACTTAAAAGTGTTAAATACTTCTTAAGACGTAGCCAAATCGAGAGCCTTTTAAAGAAACTTCGCCGCACCAAAGCTAGTAACCTTATTAATAATATAAAAAGTATACTTCTTTTTAAATTACGCAATATTAACGTAAACTATGTGATTAAAGTTAATATCATTTTGCAATTTAAACTTAAAGCAATAAGAAGTATTTATATGTAACTAGCAGTGCTTGCATATCTTTTTAACTTGCTTTATAACATTGGAATTAAATTCATGGTTGGCTTAATTTAGTAGGTATTGTAAACACCGCATCAAAGGGTGTTTAAATTATTTATAAAGGCGTTAAATCTCCGTTTTCATAAGGTAGCATGAATTAATTATAGTAGTAAAGGGTTCTAATAGTTGGTCGGTTTTGTCTAAGAGAAGCTATGAGTGCCTCTTTTTGCGCACAATTAAGTGCTTCTTATTTCCTTAAATTAATACATTGCGTAAGTTATTATAGTATGCATTTAGCTAATTAAGCTGTTATAAGTACACCAAAAATAATATATTTACATTCATAATAATAAATTCCATAAGTCTTGCAAGTATTTTGATAATCGCAGTGCTAAGCGAGGATCTTGAGCCGACTCCAAATGTAATTTAACTTTAGCCCAAATAAGTAATATTAAGCTTTACATCTTAAATTCATTGTAAAGCTTTAAGTTAATTAAGGCCTTTTGTATTGCGATTTAATGCACTAGTATTAATTAGCAAGCCTTAAAAAAATCAATTGATTTATTGCATAGTAAAGGCGTTAAATAAAAGTAATTTAATTATTAACGCTAAGACATAATAAGCTTTGCGTTCTTCAAGCTGCCTTAGGACTTCTCGTGCGTCGTACTTTGCGCTGCTTACTATAAATACAATCGTAAAATGCGCAAATCTTATATTGCCCTCATTATTGCTATTATATATAAATTAGTTATTATTTAATGAAGTGTTATTATTATTATTAGATATATTCTTAATATAAGTTTAATTTTAATTTGTTTTTAATTTGTTTTCTTTTATGTACGTAATATAAGCCTTAAATGATTTATTTGTTAACTTAATTTCTTTTACTTTACGATTTGCAAAGTAGCAAGCTTTAAAAGCTACCCTTTTGTCTTTAAAATAGCAACTACTATAGTAATTCTTCTTTTAGCACACAATGCACCTTAAATAGCTTGCCTTAGCTTTAAAAAGGTCTCTACGCTTATTGCCATAAGAGAACTTCATTTTCTTATTGAAATAATACGCATAATTATTATTCTTTGCTATGTAAGCTTAGTAATAATACGAAGTAGTATCATAGTGCCGTAATCCCAAATTATAAGTTAATTCTACTTCAACCGCAAAACGTAGGCTATTTATAAAAGTAGGAAAAGTTGCAAGGGTCTTAAAAAGCGCCATTTTGAAAAGTAAATCACCAAAAACACCTTATAGTAGCTTATTACACAAAGTCTTATTATTTCGCATATTATTGTTCTTTAAATTAAGTTGTATGCTTTGAAGCTCTTTAGTATACCTCTTAAATTGTGCTAAAATTAATTTCTTTTTTTAATGTAGTTTTATTTTAAATATTGTAAATATTAAAGTAAATTAATAGCCTAAGAACCTAGTCGCACGTTTCTTCGTCTTAAAATAAGCACAAGTAGTCTTAACAAGCTTATTAAATAAAAAAAGCTTATTCTAAAGGTACTAATAGTAGTACAAAGCCGCTTTATCTCGAAGCATAGTTAAATATGCCTTGTCTTAAATAAAAAAGTCTAAGCCAGCCCTTTAATAAAACTTTGCAAAGATGTAAAGCTTCTTATTTAAGTGATTTTTCTCTTTACTATATATAAGTTCTTTGCTATACAACTTCGCGAGAACAACTAATGCCTTAGATTATTTTGGCGATAATAAACTTTGTAAAAACCACGAGAATTATATTAGCTTAAGTTGTAGTCCCATTTGATTTAGCATTAAATATAGTCTGATAGTAGTTCGAGTTAAAAATAGCGAAAGCAAGGCATCTCTCGATCGAACTAAGAGAATAAAGTTTGAGTCTAGCAGTGAGTTGTTAGTCTCTCTTCATAGTGGTGCAAAGACAACGAACTCTCGGCTTGGCGTATACGCGCTTTCCCGTTTGATTAGCACTAGTGGTAAAATTAAGCAATGCCTTGATAAGTTCGCATTATATAAGTTTTCAATTCTAAGGATTTCCAACTTTAAATTAATTAAAACCCTTAGTTTAAGCGAGATTAGCTCAATATTATTGCATATTACTATGTTGGTACGCAAGGAACTGCTTGTGCCGAGGTTCTTCAGAAGTAGGCTTGAGGCGATATGAACTTGTCTTGGACCTCATTTGGAGAGGTATACATGTATATATAAATCACCTCTAGCACTTAGAAGAGCCAGATTTTATAACTATACTATACTTTTGACTAATTGTCTTATTGCACTTGCGTATTTAATATATTAACAAATGCTTAGTGCTTTTTTATTGGTATTGCATTAATACTAATTAGTAGTTTACTTTGTACTACAAATAGCAAGGTCTTAAACTAAAGAGTTACTTTTGAATAAAATCGCAGGATAGCTTAATTGCTATCTCTTGTGAGGCTTCTTTTAGCCGTACTCATACACGTATAGCAGACTTAAGCAACCTTGGGAAACTATTACTTTACTTCTTAAGAGATTATACGAAAATTTCTAATGTTTATTACGCAATAATAAAACCTTAGAATTACCTCGAGTTGACTTTGATATTATATTAACTTTAAGAAACTAGTTGAAATTAATTCTCGAATTAGGAAAAGATAATACTTAATTGCTAGTTTGAAACAAAGTAAGTAATAAGCTTAACAAACTAAGCTAAGAACCTTCAACGAGAATAGTAGCTAAGCTAAAAGCGTTTGTTAAATGATTCTTAAATGTTTATTATAATATAAAAAATAAAAATATAATGTTTATTAACTTTTGAAACTTTTTTTAAAAGATAAATAATAAGCATTTTCACTAAACTTAGCAATAAAGTGCAAAGCAAGCTTTGCAATGAACTTAAGTAAAGTAGGGTTTTTATACATAAAGAAAAAGAAAAGTCTATAGCTAAGGCACTTTTTATTGCGTTGGTATAAGAAAAGAATATTTAGCTAAATAAGCAATTAGAACTTTAATACTAAATTGCCTTTGAAATAAATTTGATTTTCTCTTAAAAAGTATAACTTAAAACTTTACGTATAAGTACCAACTTACAAATTTGTTTTACACTTAATAATCAAATGCCTTCGCTACCTTTAAGTGTTTTAGTACTAAGAGTAGTAGTCTAAGACTACGCTAAATTAAGCTTGCATTGGCCAGAAGTTTCTTTTACAAGGACTAACTCTTTAAAATTAGAAATTAACCTTAGTAATAAAGACCTGTATAATGCGAATTTACTAGGGCATTGCTTAATCTTACTATTAGTGCTAATCAAACGAAAAAGCGCGTATACGCCAAGTTGAGAGTTCATTGTCTTTGCATTATTATAAAGGGAGACTAATAACCTACTACCAAACCCAAACCTTATTTCCTTAGTTTAATCGAGAAATGCTTTGCTTTCGCTATTTTTAACTTGAACTACTATTAGATTATATTTAGTACTAAATTAAACGAGACTATAACTCAAGCTAATACAACCCTCATGGTTTTTGTAGAGTTTATTATTGCTAAAGTAGTTTAAGGTATTAGCTATTCTCGCGAAGTTGTATAGCAAGGAACTTATGTATAGTAAAGAAAAAAATCACTTAGATAAGAAGCTTTACATCTTTGCAAAGCTTTGTTAAAGGGCTGGCTTAGACTTTTTTATTTAAGATAAGGCATATTTAATTATACTTTGAGATAAAGCAGCTTCGTACTACTATTAGTATCTTTAAAATAAGCTTTTCTTATTTAATGAGCTTATTAAAGCTACTTATGCTTATTTTGAGACGAAAGAATATGCGGCTAAGTTTTTAGGCTGTTAATTTACTTTAATATTTGCAATATTTAAAATAAAATCACACTAAAAAAGGAAATTAATTTTAGTATAACTTAAAAGGTATGCTAAAAAGCTTCAAAGTATATAACCTAGCTTAAAGAATAATAATATGCGAAATAATAAGACTTTGCGTAATAAGCTATTATAAGGTGTTTTTAGTAATCTACTCTTTAAAATGGTGCTTTTTAAGACCTTTGTAATTTTTCCTACTCTCATAAATAGCCTACGTTTTGCAATTGGAGTAGAATTAACTTATGATTTAAGATCATAATATTATAATACTACTTTGTATCGTCACTAAGCTTACATGGTAAAGAATAATAATTATGCGCATTATTTTAATAAAAAAATGAAGTTCTCTTATGGTAATAAGTGTAAAGACTTCTTTAAGGCTAAAGCAAGCTATTTAAGGTGCATTGTGTGCTAGAAGAAGAATTACTATAATAGTTGCTATTTTAAAAATAAGAGGGCAGCTTTTAAAGCTCGCTACTTTGTGAATTATAAAGTAAAAGAAATTAAGCTAATAAACAAATCATTTAAGGCTTATATTATATACGTAAAAAAAAAAACTAAAAACAAATCAAAACTAAATTCACATTAAAAATATATTTAATAATAATAATAATAATACTTTATTAAATAATAGTTAATTTATACATAATAGCAATAATAAAGGCAACATAGGATTTGCGCATTTTACGATTGTATTTACAACAAGCAGTGCTAAGTACGACGCACGAGAAGTCCTAGGGCAGCTTGAAGAATATAAAGCTTACTATGTTTTGGCGTTAATAGTCAAATCACCTCAATTTGACGCTTTTACTACGCAATAAACCAAACAATTTTTCCAAGGCTTGCTAATTAATACTAGCGCATTAAATCGCAACATAAGAAGCCTTAATTAACTTAAAGCTTTATAATAAATTCAAAATATGAAGCTTAATACTACTTATTTAGGTTAAAGTTAAATTACATTTAAAGCCGGTTTAAAATCTTCGCTTAGCACTGCGATCATTAAAACACTTGCAAGACCCATGAAATTGACCATTGTAAATGTAAATATATTATTTTTAGTGTACTTATAGCAGCTTAACTAGCTAAATGCACACTACAACAACTTGCGCAATGTATTAATTTAAGGAGATAAGAAGTACTTAATTGTGCGCAAGAAGAAGCACTTATGACTTCTCTTAGACAAAACTAACTAACTATTAAAACTTTTTATTATTATAATTAATTTATATCACCTTATGAAAATGGAAATTTAACGCCTTTATAAATAATTTAAACACCCTTTAATGCGGTGTTTACAGCACCTATTAAATTAAGCTAACTATAAATCTAATTTTAATGTTATAAAGTAAATTAAAAAGATATGCAAGTACTACTAATTATATGCAAATGCTTTTTATTACTTTAGGTTTAAATTGCAAAATAATATTAACTTTAATTACACAATTTATATTAATATTGCGTAGTTTAAAGAGAGGTATACTTTTTATATTATTAATAAAGCCACTGGCTTTGGTGCGGCGAAGTTTCTTCGAAAAACTCTTAGTTTGGTTACGTTTTGAGAGGTATTTAATACCTTTAAGTTCGTATGAATAAATACTTATATTAGGCTACTTAACTTTACTGTTTATAATTACGAAACTAATTTTAATTCTAAGAAGTTTTGAAGCTTGCTACAATTAGTGAAAAGTACGCCTAAACTTGTTCTTATGAAGACTTATTATTTAATTAATAAAGTAAAAAGATATTATTATTTACTTCGTTAAGCGTATGAAATTATTACTTCCAAGTAACTAAGCTTATAAAACAATATACGACTTTAAATAATTATTAAATTAGTAAACAACACAGTAAGATCTAATGAGTTGATTTCGACGTTATTAGTCTTTGGTGCATACCTTAGAATTACAAAAATAAACTCACCAAATCCGTTCATTGAGCAGCGCGCTATTGCTATTAAGAAGGCTATGCGGGAAGTGCGTAAAATTCACGCTACTTGTAAAGTCAATAATACGCTTGCAATCCAAAACGGCCCCAAAATAACTTATATTTATGACTTGCGGCTTAATAATTAAGTTTTGGTTTAAAGGAAAAAGAAGAATTAAAAAGGCCCTTATAAATTTTTAAGTATAATAAGAGAATTGTACTTAATTTAAATAAATTATAAAACACGTATATTTTAATTAATATTAATATGTTTATTTAAAACAAACGACTTTAATTAAAAAGAAAACTTTTTAAAGGATTTTATTAATTTTACTTTTAATTTAAAACTACTATAAAACTAACTTTAATTAGCCTTTAAATCGCTATTAAAATAAGCTTAATTTAAACTAACTATGAAAATTTTATTTGCAAAACTTATTTTTAGTATTCTTACCTTTATTAATAAAAAGCTAAATACTTTCTTATACGTTTTTATTAATAGTTAAGATAAAATATATATAATTTTAAAAGCTAAAGCTTTTTTAATAAAAAAGAAGTAGCGAAATTATAATTTTTTTCTTAAGTTGCGATTTAAAGGTAAGATTACTACGAAAGGGTTACCCTTTGAGAAGTCCCGCCGAATTGAATACGAAGCTCTCATGGCTCGAGGAGTATTTGTTTTAATTTATAAAAGCGACTTCAAAATCAAAGGCCATTAAATCTTTAGGTTTAAAATAGTAAATAAAGTTAAGGGCAAGAAAATATTAACTTTATATAAAAAGTTAAGATTAGTAATTTAATACTTTAATAATAAAAAAAAGTAGGAAATCTTAACTTAGTTTTTAATAATTTAAAGGTCGAACTAGTGGTTACTTATTCTTTTAGCCGCAGTTGTTATACATTTAAATTACCTCCAAAGTAAATTCAAATTAAGGTTGGCAATTTGAGACATCACCTAAGCTTATGTATAAGTAATTACTAAGCTTCTACGAGGTATATTTGCATAGCCACTAAAAGAAATTGCAAATGAATTTGCTAAAAGCATTGTATTTATAGTTGTGCTTTCGCTATATAATATACTAAAATTAAGAAACTATTAGTTTAATACATATTATAAGTATTATGTGAAGAAACTATAAATAAAGACTTCTACTTACGACTCTTGCTTACTAATTATAATTAAAAATAACTAGGAGTTTAAAATAGTAAAAATGCAAATTAACAATACATTAATTCTTGGGAACAATGACTTTTTGGCCTAAGAGCAGTAGTATATCACTAATACCGGATTTTTAACTAAGCTAATATAAGTTTTTAATGCTTTCAAACTTCTTACGTTTAATAGGTGTATTATTACTAAGGACAAAAATGACTTGTATATATCGCAAAAGAAATAAAAAACGCGCCTAAGGCTAATTAATATTGCCAAAAACAATCATAAGAAGACTTATATAAAACAATGTGCTCGTGGAGCTTATATCGCGACTATTTATTAGCCAAAAGCCGCATTTAATCTTTTTGTGGTAGCTTAATATTAAGACCTTACGGCGGAAGAGGTTAAGGCTCTTAATCTACGCATTCAATAGCAAATGAACAACTCTCAAAGGGGACTACGATATACTTTAATTAATCTTTGTAACGCCAAGGTCTACGTCTTTATAAATAAATCCTTTACCAATAATAAAAACTTAAGTTCTTAAATTAATTTTGTAATTATTATTAGAACCAAAATAGAGAGAATTTAAAGGGGACTTGAAGGCGAACCAGAGAGTACGAAATTCGACCTTCACGGCAACATCATCTATGCCAGCTCAACAAAATGCAAGAGAGTTACCAGAGCCGTGCTCGCCTCGGAACTATACGCTATAATAACTAGCGTAGATATGTTGATCTTTATAATTATAACCATTAATTAAGTCACTAATAAGCTGAGCATTTCTTAGTTATTAATTGTCGTTTGTACAAACTCGCTTTTGCTATACGAGTGCATTATTAAGCTCGGCACTACCAAGGAGAAACATTTGATAATTAATATAATATCAATTTGCTAATTATACAAATAACAAAAGCTTACGAAGATGCAATAAATTAATGGAAATTAGAACTCAGCGAACGCCATAATAAAGAGCAACTTAAATAAAGCTCTTTAATAGCTAATTAACACAAATCGCCTAACAATTAGAATAAAGAGTTAAGTTTAGCGACCTACTAAAGACAATTTGAACTAGTAATAAAAAAGTATTAAGTTTTTAAGTTCTTTTCTTATGTTTTTGTACTTATTATTTTACACTTATTTTATTACTTTTCTTTATGTTTATTTAAAAAGCAAAGAGATAAGAAAGTAATTAAATTTTCTTAAAAACTACTTTTTAATTTAAGGCACTATTATATTTCCCTAAGAAAAATCATATAAATTAGTAAAAATAAACTCTTTATTTAGTAAGCCAAGCTCAGCACCTTCTCTCTCTTCCCCCGCGCCATAGTGGCGTCTCTTCGCCGCAAAGGCAAGACCATTATTAATACTATTAGCGAAAGCCTTACGCTTAGCACCACCATAATGGTCCAAATAACTAATAGTCGCCGCAATCTTACTAATTTTAAGAATTAATTTTTATAAAGTTAAATTAGTTATAATAAAAATTTTAATACAAATTGAAAAAGTACTTACCACTTAACTTTTCACTAATTAATGAATTTCACTTCGCAAGGCCCAAGTCTCCTCTAGCAAAGCCAAAGCCAATGCATTCTTAGTTTTTAATACTTTTGCCAAAGCAACGAATAAAATCGCAACTATTTTCTTTGTAGTGATAAAAACGGTAATAAGCTTAGCGACTTTTTCACCCTCGTTAAAAATAGCACAAATAGCTGCTTCTAAAGCAGTAAACTTCAAGCCAATAAACTAAGGCAGCTACATACAAATTAGCTATAATATATATACAAACTTAGTTTAATATTACAACTAAAATATAAAGGAAGTAAAAGTTAAAAAATATTAATTTTCACTTATAAGAAAGCATAGCCCCTTTTGCACAGCGCAATAGCTGCATTTCTTCGAATTAGGATTATTAAAGTCATACTCGTGGGATGAGTTGGTACTCAGAGCTTGAACACATCGCACGCAATATACCCGGTGCGCAGCCTCGAGGGCGCCGAAAGGAGTTAAAATAAGTACTATTTAATTATTAGCCTACTATTACTACATTAAAACAGCTTTAAGTTAATTTCTTTACTTTTAATTACTATTATTATAATTATTATTTTGCAAGGCTATTAGTAAAATCTTAATAAAGTAAATTTAGTATACTTATAATATTAAAAAGAAAAGGTTACTAAGAAAGAAATAATTTTTTAAGAAGATCTTTAGTTATATATAAGTGGTTTAATAATAGCAAACACTTTAAGTAAGCAATTCCCAATTTAACAAGACTTGTAAGCTAGCTTGCTTAGCTACTATTGTTCATCAACGGCCTCGGAATATCGTTTCCCCGCACCTTCAAACCACTTATAAAATTAAACCAAAGTCTTCTTATTTACTTAGGTAATTAAGAGTTTTGCAATTATTTGGTTTTTTATTACTTCAACGTTTTTTTATACTTTTTTATTTAATAGCTTTTTCCTTAATATATTACGTTCTTTACTTATACTAATGTTACTTTTCTTCTTGCGTACTTTTTACAATTGTTAAAAAAGCATATTTTTCCAAAGAAAGTATTGCTAATATTGATACGCAAGAAACTACTTGTCGGTGCAGTACTGGTAAGAAAGCACCGAGCGTTCGTTAATATATTAAATACGCAAGTGCAGTGAGATAGTCAGTCAAAAGTATGGTATGGTTGTAAAGTCTGGCTTTTCTAAGAAGTGCCGGAGGTGGTTTATATATACATATATACTCCTTCGAAGGAGGTCCGAAATAGGTTCGTATTGCCTTAGGCCTACTTCTGAAGAACCTCGGCACAAGCAGTTTCTTGCGTACTAATACCGGTAATACTTTCTTTGAAAAAATATGCCTTTTTAATAGTTGTAAAGAGTACGCAAGAAGAGAAGTAATACTAGCATAGGTAAAGAACGTAATATACTAAGGAAAAAGCTATCAAATAAAAGAGCATAAAGAAACGTTAAAGTAATAAAAAACCGGATAATTATAAAACCCTTAACTACCCAAGCAAACAAAGGGACTCCGGTTTAGTTCCGTAAGTGGTTCGAAGGTGCGGCGAAACGATATTCCGGGGCCGTTGGCGGACAATAATAGCTAAGCGAGCTGGCTATGAGTCCCGCCAAATTGGAAATCGCTTACCCAAAGTATTTGCTATTATTAAACTACTTATATATGACTAAAGATCTCCCCAAAAAATCGTTTCTTCCTTAGCAACTTCTTCTCTTTAACACCATGAGTATACTAAATTCACCTTGTTAAGATTTTGTTAATAACCTTGCAAAATAATAACCATAATAATAGTATTAAGAGTAAGGAAATTAACTTGGAGCTGGTTTGGTGTAGTAACGGTAGGCTAATGGTTAAATAGTGCTTATTCCAACTTCTTCCGGTGCCCTTGAGGCTGCGCACTAGGTGTACTGCGTGCAATGTATTTGAGCTCTAGGTGCTAACTCATCCTACAAGTGTGACTTCGATAATTCCAATTCAAAGAAATATAGCTATTGCGCTGTGCAAAAGAGGTTGTGCTTTCTTGTAAGTGAAAATTGATATCTTTTTAACTCTTATTCCCTTTATATTTTAGTTGCAACACTGGACTAGGTTTATATATGTATTGTAGTTAATTTGTATGTAGCTGCCTTGGTTCATTGGCCCGGAGTTCGCTGCCTTGGATGCAGCTATTCGTGTCGTCCCTGACGAGGGTGAAAAACGTTGTTAAGCTTGCTGCCGTTTCTACCGCCGCAGAGAAGATAGCTGCGGTTTTGTTGATTGCTTCGGCGAAAGCACCAAAGACTAGGGATGCGCTGGCTTTGGCTTTGTTGAAGGAGACTTGGGCCCTGCGGGGTAAAATCCATTAATTAGCGGAAGGTTAGGTGGTAAGTACCCTTTCAATTTGTATTAAAAACTTCATCGTAATTAATTTAACTTTACAAAAACTGGTCCTCGAGATTAGTAAGATTGCGGCGATTGTTGGTCGTTTGAACCGTTGTGGTGGTGCTAAGCGTAAGGCTCCCGCTGATGGTGCTGGTGATGATCCTGCCTTTGCGGCGAAGAGACGCCACCATGGCGCGGGGAAGGAGAGAGAAGGTGCTGAGCCTGGCTCACCAAACGAGGAGCCTACTCTCACCAATTCATATAGTTTCTCCTAAGGAAATGCAATGATGCCTTAAATTAAAAGGTGGTTCTTAAGAAAATCTAATTACTCTCTTGTTTCCTTGCTTCTTAAATAAACATAAAGAAAAGTAGTAAAATAAGTATAAAACAACAAGTACAAAAAACATAAGAAAAGAACTTAAAAGCTTAACACCCCTTTGTTACTAGTCCAAATTAACTACGGTAGACCGTTGAACCTAACCTTCTATTCCAATCGTTAGGCGATTTGTGTTAATTAGCTGTTGGAGAATCTTATTTGGGTTGCTTTTTATTATGGCGTTCGCCGGGTTCTAATTCCCATTAATCCATCGCATCTTCGTAAGCTCTTATCGTTCGTATAACTAGCGAATTAATATTATATTAATTATCAAATGTTTTTTCTTGGTAGTACCAAGCCTAATAATGCACTCGTACAACGAAAGCAAGTTTGTATAAACGACAATTGGTAGCTAGGGAATACCCAGCTTATTGATAACTTAATTAACGGTTGTCGCTATAAAAATCAATATATCTACACCAGCTACCATAGCGTACAATTCCAAAGCGAGTACGGCTCTAGTAACTCTCTTGCATTTTGTTGAGCTAGCATGGATAATGTTGCCATAAAGGTTAAATTTCGTACTCTTTAGTTCGCCTCCAAGTTTTCTCCAAATCCTCTTCATTTCGATTTTAATAACAATTATAAAACCAATTTGAAAACTCAAGTCTTTATTATTAGCAAAGAATTCGTTTACAAAGACGTAAACCTTAGCGTTACGAAGATTAATTGAAGTATATTATAGTCCCCTTTAAGAGTTGTTCATTTGCTATTAAATGCGTAAATTAAGAGCCTTGACTTCTTCCACCGTAGGGTCTTAATATTGAGCTGCCACGAAAAGATCAAATGCGGCTTCTAGCTAATAAATAGTCGCAATATAGGCTCCACGAGCGCGTTGTTCCATGTAGATCTTCTTATAGTCGTCTTTAGCAACGTTAATTAGCCCTAAGCGCGTCCCTTGTCTCTTCTGCGACATATACAAGTTATTTCCGTTCATGGTAATAATGCACCTATTAAAAGTAAGGAGTTCGGAGGCGTTAAGAACTTGTGTTGGCTTAGTTAGAAATCCGGCATTAATGATATGCTACTACTCTTAGGCCAAAAAGTCGTTGTTCCCAAGAATCAACGTATTGTTAGTTTGCATCTCTACTATTTTAAACTCCTAGCTATTCTTAGTTGTAATTAATAAGTAGAAGTTGTAGGTAAAAGTCTTCATTTGTAGTTTCTTCACATAGTGCTTATAATATGTATTAAACCAATAGTTTTTTAACTTTAGTATATTGTATAATGAAAGCATAATTATAAATATAGTACCTTTAGCAAATTCATTTGCAATCTCTTTTAGTGATCATACAAATATACCTCGTAAGAGTTTAGTAACTACTTATACATAGGCTTAGGTAATATCTTAAATTACCAACCTTAACTTGAATTTACTTCAAGGGTAATTCGAATATGTAATAATTGCGGCTAAAAGAATAAGTAACCACTAGCTTAACCTTTGAATTATTAAAAACTAAGTTAAAATTTCCTGCTTCCCCTTATTATTAAAGTATTAAATTACCAATCTTAACTTCTCGTATAAAGTTAATATTTTCTTGCCCTTAACTTCGTCTACTATTTTAAACTTAAAGATTTAATGGCTTTTAATTCTAAAGTCGCTTTTATAAATTAAAACAAATACCCCTTAAGTCATAAGAGCTTCGTACTCAATTCGGCGGGACTTCTCAAAGAGTAGCTCTTTCATGATAATCTTACCCTTAGATCGCAACTTAAGAGAAAAATTGTAATCTCGCTACTCCTTCTCTATCAAAAAAGCTTTGGCTTTTAAAATTATATACGTTTCATCTTAACTATTAATAAAAACGTATAAGAAAGCGTTTAGCTCTTTATTAATAAAAATAAAAATACCAAGAATAAGTTTTGCAAATGAGATTTTTATAGCTAGTTTTAATTAAACCTATTTTAATAGCAATTTGAAGGCTAGTTGAGATTAGTTTTGTGGTGATCTCAAATTAAAAGTAAAATCAACGAAATTCTCTAGGAAGTTTTCTTTTTAATTAAAGTCGTTTGTTTTAAATAAATGTATTAATATTAATTAAAATTTACGTGTTCCATAGTTCATTTAAATTAAGCACAACTCTCTTATTATACCTAGAAATTAATAAGGGCCTCTTTAACCCTTCTTTTCCCTCCAAACCAAGACTTAATTATTAAGCCGCAAGTCATAAATATGAGTTGTTCCAGGGCCGTTTCGGGTTGCAAGCGCATTGTTAACTTTACAAGCAGCGTAAATCTTACGCACTTTCCGCATAGCCTTCTTAATGGCGATAGCGCGCTGCTTAACGAACGGATTTGGTAAGTCCATTTTTGTAATTCTGGGGTATGCGCCAAAGACTAGCAACGTCGGAATTAACCCATTAGGTCCTGCTGTGTTGTTCACTAATTTGATGGCTATTTAAAGTTGCATATTATTCTATAAGCTTAGTTGCTTAAAATTAATAATTTCATACGCTTAACAAAGTAAATAATAATATCTCTTTACTTTACTAATTAAATAATAAGCCTTCACAAGAACAAGTTTAAGCGTACTTCCCACTAATCGCAGCAAGCTCCGAAACTCCTCAGAATTGAAATTAGTCTCGTAATTGTAAACAGTGAAATCAAGTAACCTAATATAAGTATCCATCCACACGAACTTAAAGGTGTTAAATACCTCTCAAAACGTAGCCAAACCGGGGGCCTTTTGGAGAAACTTCGCCGCACCAAAGCCGGTGGCCTTATTAATAATATAAAAAGCATACTTCTCTCTAAACTGCGTAATATTAACGTAAACTATGTAATTAAAGTCAATATCATTTTGCAATTTAAACCTAAAGCAATGAAGAGTATTTGCATATAACTAGCAGTGCTTGCATATTTTTTTAACTTGCTTTATAACGTTGGAATTAGATTCATAATCGGCTTGATTTAGCAGGTGCTATAAACGCCGCACCAAAGAATGTCCGAATCGTCTATGAAGGCGTCGAATCTTCATTTTTGTAAGGTAGCATAAATTAATCGTAGTAATAAAAAGTTCTAATAGTCGGTTGGTTTTGTTTAAAAGAAACTATAGGTGCCCCTTCTTGCGCACAATTAAGTGCTTCTTGTCTCCTTAAATTAATACATTGCGCAAGTTATCGTAGTATGCATTTAGCTAGTTAAGCTACTATAAGCACACCAAAAATAATATATTTGCATTCACAATAGTAAATTCCATGAGTCTTGCAAGTGTTTTAACGGTCGCAGTACCAAGCGAGGATCTCGAATCGGCTCCAAATGTAATCCGACTCTAGCCTAAATAACTAATATTAAGCTTCACATCCTAAATTCATTGTAAAGCTTTAAGTTAATTAAGACCTCTTGTGTTGCGATTCGATGCGCCAGTATTAATTAGCAAGCCTTAAAAAAATTAATCAGTTCATTGCGTAGTAAAGGCGTTAAATGAAAGTAATTTAACTATTAACGCCAAGACATAATAAGCTTTGCGTTCTTCAAGCTACCCTAGGACTTTTCGTGCGTTGTACTTTGCGCTGCTTGCTGTAAATACAATCGTGAAATGCGCAAATCCTATGTTGCTCTTATTGTTGCTATTGTGTATAAATTAACTATTATCCAATGAAGTGTTATTATTATTATCGTTAAACATATTCTTAATGTGAGTTTAGTTTTAATTTGTCTTTAGTTCGTTCTCTTCCACGTACGCAATATAAGCCTTAAATAATTTATTCGTTGGCTTGATTTCTTTTGCTTTACGGTCCGCAAAGTAGCAAGCTTTAGAAGCTGCCCTTTCGTTTTCAAAATGGCGACTACTATGGCAATCCTTCTTCTGGCACACAATGCACCCTAAATAGCTTGCCTTAGCCTTAAAAAAGTCTCCACGCTTATTGCTATGAGAGAATTTCATCTTTTTATTGGAATAATGCGTATAATCATTGTCCTTTGCCATGTAGGCTTGGTAACGATATGAAGCAGTACCGTGGTGCTGTGATCCCGAATCATAAGTTGATTTTACTCTAGCCGCAAAACGTAAGCTGTTTATGAGAGTAGGAAAAGTTGCAGGGGCCTTGAAGAGCGCCATTTTAAAGAGTAGATCACCGGAAACACCCTGTAGTAGCTTATCACGCAGGGTCTTGTTGTTTTGCATATTATTATTCTTTAAGCTAAGTTGTATGCTTTAAAGCTTTTTAGCATATTTCTCAAGTTGTACTAAAACTAATTTTCTTTTTTAGTGTAGTTCCATTTTGAATATTGCAAACATTAAAGTAAACCAATGGCCTAAGAACTTAGCCGCATATTCCTTCGTCTCAAAATGAGCACAAGTAGCCTTAACAAGCTTGTTAAACGAGAAAAGCTTATTCTAAAGGTACTAATAGTAGTACGAAGCCGCTTCGTCTCGAAGCATAGTTAAATATGCCCTGTCCCAAATAAAAAAGTCTAAGCCGGCCCTTTGATAGAGCTCTGCGAAAATGTGGAGCTTTTTATCTAGGTAATCTTTCTCTCCACTGTACATAAGTTTCTTGTTGTACAACTTCGCGAGAACAACTAGTGCCTTGGACTGTTTTGGCGACAATGGACTCTGCAAAAACCACGAGGGTTGTGTTGGCTCGGGTTATAGTCCTGTTCGATTTGGCACTGAATGTAGTCCAGTAGTAGTTCAAGTCAAAAATAGCGGAAGCGAGGCATTTCTTGATTAAACCGGGGGAATAAAAGTTAAGTCTAGCAATAAGTTGTTAGTCTCCCTCCATGGTAGTGCAAAGACAACGGACTCTCGGCCTGGCGTATACGCGCTTTCCCGCTTGATTGGCACTGGTAGTAAAATTAAGCGATGCCCTGGTAAGTCCGCATTATACAAGTCTTCATTACCAAGGTTAATTTCTAGTTTTGAAGAGTTAGTCCTCGTAAGAAGGACTTTTGGCCGACGCAAGCCTGATTCAGCGTAATCTCGGATTACTACTCTTAGTGCTAAAACACTTAAAGGTAGTGGAGGCGTTTAATCGTTAAGCGTAAGATGAATTTGTGGGTTGGTGCTTATGCGTAGAGTTTTAAGCCGTACTCTTCGGGAAAAAACCGGACCTGTTTCAAAGACGGTTTGATATTAAAGTTTCAATTACTTATCTAGCCAAATATTCTTCTCTTGTGCCAACGCAATAAAGAGTGCCTTAGCCGTAGACTTTCCTCTCCCTTTGTGTACAAAAACCCCGCTCCACTTGAGTTCGTCGCGAAGCTTGCTTTGCACTTTGTTGCTAAGTTTAGCGAAAATGCTTGTTATTCATCTTTAGAAAAAGTTCTAAAAGTTGATAAACATCGTGTCCTTATTTCTTATATTACAATAAACATTTAAGAATCGTTTAATAAATACTTTTAGCTTAGTTACTGTCCCCGTTAGAGGTCCTTAGCTTGGTTCGTTAGGCTTGTTACTTACTTTGTCTTAAATTGGTAGTTAAGTATTATCTCTTTTTAGTTCGGGAGTTGATTCCGGCTGGTCTCTTAAAGTCGACATAATATTAGGGTTAACTTGGGGTAGTTCCGGGGTCTTATCGTTGCGTAATGAACGCTAAAGATTTTCGTATAATCTCCTAAGAAGTAAAGTAATAGTTTCCCAAGGTTGCTTAAGTTTATTATACGTGTATAAGTACGGCTAAGAGAAGCCTCACAAGAGATAGCAATTAAGCTATCTTACGATTTTGTTCAAAGAGTAACTCTTTAGTTTAAGACTTTACTATTTGTAATACAAAGTAGACCACTAATTAGTGTCGGTGCAGTACCAATAAGAAAGCACTAAGCGTTTGTTGATATATTAAATACGCAAGTGCAATAAGATAGTTAATTAAAAGTATGGTATGATTGTAAAGTTTAGCTCTTTTAAGAAGTACCGGAGGTAGTCTATATATACATGTATACTCCTCCAAAGGAGGTCCGAGACAGGTCCGTATCGCCTCAGGCCTACTTCTGAAGAACCTCGGCACAAGCAGTTCCTTGCGTACCAACACTACTTGTGCCGAGGTTCTTCAAAAGTAGGCCTAAGGCAATACAAATCTATTTCGAACCTTATTTGAAGGGGTATACATATATATATAGACTACCTCCAGCACTTCTTAAAAGAGCTAGACTTTATAATCATATTATACTTTTGACTGATTGTTTTACTGCACTTGCGTATTCGATATATCGACAAATGCTCGGTGCTTTCTTACCAATACTGCACCGACATACTACTTTAAGTAGTAGCGTTCTCATTTGAGTTTGGTAATTAGCCTTAGGGGAAATTAGTGAGTCTTAGTTTATACAATAAGTTTAAGGTGTTGTTCTTTGGGAGAAAACCAAAGCTGTTTTAAAGGCCTCTTGGTGCTAAAGTCCCAGTTATTTATTTAGCCAAATGTTTTCATTTGCTCTTAATGCATTTAATAGTACTTTAGCAACTGATTTCCCTCTTCCTTTGTGTACAAAGACGCCACTATATCTAAGTCTATTGTGAAGCTTACATTGCATCTTCTTAGTAAGCTTAGCGAAAGTATCAGTTGTTTATTCTTTAAAGAAAGTCCAAAAGTCAATGAATACTATGTTCTTATCTCTTTACTTATTGCAATAAAGACGTAAAAATTAATTAGTATATGCATTTAGCTTGGCCGTTGATCCTATTGGGGGTTTCTTATTAAGTTGTTTTTAAATTAGCGCTTAAGTTTTCGCCTTTTTCGTATTAAGAGTTAGTTTTAAATAATTCCCTAAATCTAACATAATATTAGTATTAATTTTAAGTAGTTTCAAAGATTATTAAGAATACGTAATAAACGCTAAAGATTTTTATATAATCTCTTTTAAAAAGTAATAGTTGCTCAAAGATGCTTTGTTTGCCGTACAATGTACGACCAAGAGGAGCCTCACAAGAGATAGCAATAAAGCTATTTTGCGTTTTTCAAAGAGTAACTCTTCAGTTTGAAACCTTGCTGTTTGTGGTACAAAGTAGACCACTGATTAGTATTGGTGCAATACCAGTAAGAAAGCACTAAGCGTTTGTTGATATATTAAATACGTAAGTGTAGTAAGACAATTAGTTAAAAGTATAATATGATTATAAAGTTTGGCTCTTCTAAGAAGTGCTAAAGATGGTTTATATATACATGTATACTTCTTCAAATAAGGTTTGAAACAAGTTCGTATCGCCTCAGGCCTACTTCTGAAGAACCTCGGCACAAGCAGTTCCTTGCGTACCAACAGTTAGCCTTAATTAATTACCTTTATAATCAAGCATTAAGCGGAGTTTATTTTATATTCATAATGAAAAAGAGCAAAGTCATTTTTAGAACTTTTATCGAATTTGCAACCATTATAAAAACCATCTTTAATAATCTTAACAAGGTTAAGTAAGCTAAGAAATATTTATTAAGAATAATTTAAAAAAGTAATATTTATAATTACACGACCAAATTTTAATGCTACGCAATAAGGTTAAAATAAACAAACAAAGCATTAAAAGCCTAGTATTATTAGGGCCTTAAAAACAACATTAAGAACGAGGTTTCTCAAGCACTAAAGACAATTACTTTAAATGCCTTAATTAAAATTGCAATTAAGATTGATAATCACATTAAGGAAAAATAGCGCGAGCAAGAAGGTTACTTTGCCCCTATTTAGTTCCAAAAGCCGCAGTTTCCCCAGCGTTATAAGAAAAAACAAGGCTTTCATTAGCCCAGCAGTGAAAAAAGAAATAACTAAAGAAATCATTAAATAAATAAAGCCAAAAAGAGCAAAAGTAAACAAACAAAAAAATAAAAAAAAAAGCAAGAACAGCGCAAAAAGGGTTTGTGCTACAATTATAGCAAACTAAGACACCTCGCTTGAGACTGCTTTTAAAAGAGATCAAGTGGGACACCTCAACACCAAGTGAAACTAGCCAAGCGAGAACTCAAGTATTAAGAGGCTGCTACCACCAAATGGGATTCGCAGTTAACTCTTTACAACGAAGATCATGCGAGGCCCTTTAACAAGGAATAGGCCCTTGATAATGAAGAAGTTAGGTCATTGGACTTAAAGCAAAAGAGTCAGGTCCTTTAGTATAAGAATATGAACAATTATAGCTATGACTCGCTACCATCTTTAAATATGTCGGTGCAGTACCGGTTCATGTACCACGCCGCATGTGTGAATATATTCCAATGCGAGTATGGTGACAGAGTTCAAAGTATGGGTTGTAAAATCTGTGTCCTATTGAAGAGAGCGTGAGGATAGCTAGTATATATAAGGGCTCGGAAAGCCACCGAACCCAGTACGAACCCTCACCGATACCAGTGTTACGAACCTACTCGGTAGGAGGTATCACGTGCGTCCTGGCCCTGAGGCTCGGCAGCTTTGCTGCACAGAGAAGCCAAGACATAAACTAAATCACGTGATGAATCACAACGGCTTGTGGTAATTCATAATGATCCGGATCCCAGGGGATTATAATGATTCAAAGGGATTTGTAGCATAAAGGGTTTTATATAAGACTAGCACATTTGCTATTAAATAAAAGCTTTGTGCTTAACTTAAAATAGTATTTTTACTTATACTTAGTTATTATCTTTGATTGTACGTAATACACTTACTTTTTAATTATTTGAGATTAACTTCGTATACTTAGTGTTTGCATCAAGTGAATATTGCAATTGTGACACTTTGAGTATTTTTTTGTTAAAAGTACCGACTTACGTACAACATGTTTATCAAAGAATTCGCGTTTACAAAGGCGTTGGTAGCTATGCCTTTACTAACCGCCTTCGACCATAAGCTTATTTTAAAGCTCGTAGCACTTAATAATTATCACAGGAATTAACATAAGCTTAAAGTTTACTTAACTTAGGTTAAACTTTACATAGAGTTTAATAGTTACTAGTTTACCATCGAAACTAACCAAGTCTTATGAGCGGTGTTTTTTCTTAAAGGGGTAGCATTTTATCAGATTAAGACCTTTTTAATTAATTATATTAAAAACAAAACCTTTAAGAAAGAAGTCTTATAAGCAATAACCTTTAAGTTTAAAAAGATCTTTTAAACCTTTAAGAGATTTAAGAAACACATTAGCTGTGTTTTTAGTAATATTAACTAAAAACAAATTGCAAAATATTAAATTTAAAACCTTAAGCAAAATAGCACGACTACTGCTTATACTGCTTTCTTTTAGTAGTACGCCAATTAAACCAATTGAAACGACAAAGCACTTAAGGCTTAGTACTACAAGGGATTAAAAAATGAAGTAAAAAATAAGATTGCTAAGTTTAATGCTTTAAACAACTTATAAGAACTCATCAAAATGGCTATTAAGATTAATAATCGCAATTACAAGTAAACCCTAGAAAAAAAAGGCTAGTACCGCTTAAGAAAACACATGCATTAAGACTAAAAATTAAAGAAATTATTTTATGCTTAGAAAATGAAATTAAATGCAATGCACTAAAAAAAGAAGTTATTTTAAGAGAAGCCGCGCAATAATAAGCTACCTAAGGAAGTCATAAACTAGCGTTGGCGAGACAAGCTGTGCTTTGAATATGGCCTACCAAGTCACATGGCCAGCTTTTACTAATAGAACACTAAATAGCGAGGAAGCCTAGTCAAGAATGGTTAATTATTGTACGCCATGGGCCGCGATGATTACAATACTACTAACTTGGCCAAGCCTCTAAAGAGACAGCTTAATGCCATGTATCAACGCATGACTTTGGATAAGCTAAAAGAAGCTTACATTTATACCCAACTTGAGGAAGCCTTGAGCAGTGAGGAAGTCGAGTAATTAGCAAAAGAACTTTAAGAGCTTAACATTGAGGATTCACCGCCAAAATCCTTTAAATAAGCCACGAAGCCTAAAGAGTTTAGCGCAATGAGCGTGGGTAGCGAAGAAAGTGTAATTAAGTATATAATTGCTTAGGAAGAACTTAAGGGTATTTAAATTAATGGCCTAGGTCATTGGGAACTCGAGACAAACTTTAAGGGTAAGGGGGTAGCTTAGACTCCAAAGCTTAAGTCACCTAGTTCTTAACTTATGGGACTATTATACGGCGAAATTTAAGAAGTTACTTAGCGAGAAAATAAATTAGTACTAAACATCGGCAATTATTATTAAATAAATATAATCACGCGCGTAACTTATAAGAAACTAAGTATTATTATAAGTAAAGAACCTTAGTGAAGAGAATATTATAAGATAGTTTATCAAAATTATCAATAAATTTGTTGGAAGCAAATTGAGTATAAGAGCGTGCTAAGCATATATCTCCAAGTAATTTCAAGAGAATATATACTAATACTTAATGTGCCGTACTAATTGAAAGTAAGATTGTAATGAAAAATCTTAGTAAAAGAAAAAAAAACGCGCATGTAAGTTAATATTACTAATAAGTTATAAAGCTATTATAAATATTATAATCCTAATAACTATAAAGAGTTAAAAACCTTTTATATTTATAATATACTTTGCACCACGCTTAAATAAAAATTATGAAGAAATATTCTCATTAGCCACGTACATTACGAGTATGTAACGTTCTTGCTGTTCGCGGGTACTATGCGTACAGGCTCGTCGGGTTGATATCAGCAATGAAGTATATTCACAAGACGATTTGGTTCTCTATAGGAATAAAGGCGTTACAAGCAGTGGTAAACTGTAAGGTAAACTTGCTATATAAATTTGAGTATAAAGCTCTACTACCTAGGAAACTATTTTACTTATATAAAATAATATTTCAATGGGATCCTTGAATCCCTTGGATCCCTAAATCCTTAAACCTTACGAGAGATCCCTAGGCTCTAAGGATCCCTCACGTAACCTGATCTTGGCTTCTCTATGCAAACCAAGCTGCCAAGCCTTAGGGCCAAGACCCACGTGATTCCTTGAATCGTGATACTATTCCCCTTCCGTTACTAGCGTGTCCCTACGCTTTAAAATAAGACAAGAAAATATTAACGACTGCTAACGGTCTTCTTTTATATTCATTATGCTTTCAATAAACCTTCGCCGCTTAACGCTTAGTGTGGCGCAAAAGAAAAAAAAGCAACGGATTGCCCTGGCCCTGCGCATTGAGGGCGTAGCCCGTCGCGCAAAATACTATTCCTACTGTCGAAGCCGCTCGCGTGCTTACTATTTAAACTTATCGCAATTCAAATAGTGTTCTAAGTGCATACAAGCGAAATGAGATTGTGACTTCTTTAAGTATTGCAAGTTGTTTGCAAGCTATTTTATTTGTTGGTTTTTCTTTGACAAGATGCTAGCTTGCTCTTATTTGCTTACCCCTTCCCCTAAACTAAAAGGTTCTTTTTCAATCCACTGGTTGCTTGCCTTTGAACCTAAGCGCTTTTTCTCCCTGAGCCCCAAGTTGGCAGGCGCTAAGCGTCTTAATGACCCCGGTTTCCCCTTGTTTGATGATTTCCTTTTTAACCTTAAGAATTCCTTTTAAGCAGGTCTGGGTTTTCCTAATGGAAATTGGCAAGCTTCTTGAGGCAGTCAAAAGTTGACTTAAATTCCCATGTGTTCTTAAATAAAAAGTAATTCAACTATTTCACTAAGTATTTAACTTGCCTTTTAAAGTACTAATAATTTAATAGTTTCTTAATATTATATTTTATAAGTAAGTTAATTAGTTTAGCGATTGTCTTTAAAGCTAGTAGTGCTTTTAGTAGTGCTTTTTTTAGCAACAATATGTAGAACATAAGAAATATCTTTTTTATTATTGCAAGTAGTTAAAGCTTATAATTTAATAGTTCCTTAGTTTTCTTGATTTTAAAAGATCTTAATTTCTTGTGGTTTAGTTTATTACTTAATTGTTTTATATTAATGTTTTTTTGCAAAAAATAAACCTTATCCCTCTTTTATAACATTAGCTTTTAACTACGTGTTTTGTTGTAGTAGTATGCGTTTCTTTTTGCTACGAATTGTAATTCTTAAGACAATTCTTAGTGAAGTTTCTTAATATTTTGAATCTAAATGCATATCGCGTTGTTGTTCACTTTCGTATTTATTGGTTTCTTATAAGCCAACGGCTTATAACCATAGTTGGCGAAGAAAGGCGTGACTTTGGTGGTCTCCATGAATAAGCTATTGTAAGCAAACTTGGCCAATAGTAAAAGTTCTACTTAATTATTTTGTTTATAATTAATATAATAATGTAAGTATACTTTAATAACCTAATTTATTTGCTTATTCCTTTTATTAGTCTAAGGGTAAAAAGCGGTTAATAGCTTTCATTTGATTCCTAAGAAAGCAATCAAGGCTTTTTAAAATTTTAATATAAATAACTTATCTTTATTTAATACAATTTCTTTAGGTATCTTATGCTTAAATACTATCTTCTTAAGGTAAACTTGCACTAAGTTTTTAGTCGTAAGAGTTTGCTTAACTAGTACAAGGGTTATATACTTGGTAAGTCTTTTTATAATAACTAGTATTATATCATAGCTAACTCCCGTGGCTAAGTCCTTTGATAGTGGTAGCGATCTTATAAAGTCCCATGATATGAATTTCCAAGGTTCAAGTAGTATAAGTATCGTAATCATTTGCTTATAAGGTACGTGCTAAGTAGGCTTGTTTTTAATGCAAGCATTATAATTTTTAATCACTTCTTTAACTACACCATGGAGTCCTTTATTTCAATAGTCCCTTGAAATTCTGAGGTATGTCCTACGTATCCCCTGGTGTTTATGCGCGGGGAGCTCGTATTGCTTCTTAACGTATGCTTTGGCTAGGCTAGGCGAAAGCCATACTTTTCCATTAATGCGCATAATTCCGTTTTTAACAATGTTTTGTTAAATTAGTTTCTTAGTCTGATCCAGCGATAACCTATCCTTTTGCTGGGCAGCTTTTAGGGTGTCGTGCTAAAGACCTTCCGAGACCAGTTCAATTGCTACTGCTTCCCATACGTTAGGTACTATGTTCTCATTATCAAGTAGTTTTAATAGGGCGGTCTCTTTATAAACCTTATTGTTCTTATAGCTTGGCAATTTGCTTAGTGTATTAGCGCAAGCATTATCTTTCCCTTAAATATACTTAATAATTAGGTCAAATAAAGCAAGTTCCTCAGCCCACTTGGCCAACCTTTAATTATTAAGGACCTTAGTAGTAATAAAAGTACGAAAATTTATATGGTTAGTATAAATAATAACTAAGAATTTGACTTCTTGCAAGTAAGTCTTTTAATGCTTAAGTACTTTAATAATAGCCATAAGTTTTTTCTTATAAATATTATAATTTTGCTTAGCTGAGGACATCTTCTTAAAGTAGTACACTACCAGGTATAATCGTCCCTCCTTATCCCGTTGCAAGTGTACTGCGCTGGTGCAGGTGTTAGAGGCGTTGGTCTCAACAACGCTCTCCACTTCTTCATTAAAGCTGCGAAGTATTGGCTCTTTAATAAATTCCGTCTTAATTCATTAAAAGGCTTCTTCACACTTGCCGTTTTAATTAAAAGATACTTCTTTCTAAGTTAAGTTAATAAGAGGTTTTGTAATCTTTAAATAGCCTTAAATAAACTATTAGTAAAAGTTAGCAAATCTCAAATAAAATTATACGTTCTTTATATTCTTTAGCAATTCCTATTCACGCACAACTTTGATTTTTCCAAGGTTAATACTCATTTCTCTTAGGCGTATAACATAGCCTAGGAAAATGACTTGTTTAATCAAAAATTAATATTTTAATAGCTTTAATTAAAAGTTCATCTTCATTAAGGCTCTCATAACTTATTAAACGTGTTTCTTATATTATTTAAGATATTCTAAGAACACTAAAATATTATTTAAGTAACATATAATCGTTACCCTAATGTAATTCCTTAAGATCTTATTATTTTGTCTTTGGCAAGTGGCGGGTGCGTTTATAAGTCCAAACAGCATAACTATATATTTTCACAAGCCTAAAAGCAAGATAATAATTATTTTCCATTCATATCCCTTTTTAACTTAAATCAAATTAAATATATTACGCTAATTAAGTTTAATGTATATCTATGCCTTAGCTAACTTATCTCGCAAGTATTACGCATTTAGCAAAGAATACACATTTCTTATTGTTTCATTATTAATTATGCGAAAATCACCACAAGGTTTCCCCTTTAGGTCTCTCGGTTTCTTAGCAATTAGCATATTAACGGCGCAAAGCGATTTTAACTTCCATAGCCATTTCTTTTTTACCCCCTGTTCACACCATTCCTTAAGCGTTCTCATAATAGCATAGCTCTAGTAGCAAAGTTTTTTTGCAATAAGTACAAATCCTTTCTTAAAGTTAATCTCATGATCCCATGATTAATGCTCTAGCAAGGCCCTTATGTCTTGAGGGTCCTCAAATATTCTTACGTATTTTCTATATAATACAAGTAGTTATTCCTATATATTAATTAATTAATTAAGTTGATTTTTGGCCTTCAATTGATTGGGAGTCCGACTCGACTGGCTGAAGTCCATCGGCGTCATCTTTAAGAAAGCGGCGCTAGTCTCTTTATTGCCAAAAAGTCAATTGCGTTTGCAATAACAATTGTTAAATTTAATTGTTTTAATTACTTAATTTATACTAAGGTTATAACTATGTAATTATAAAATTCCTAATACTATATTGTGTTGTTTAATGAGCACAATGTTAAAGTAAAGCACCTCCTGATGGTCTCTTACTTGCATAGTAATCTCATTAGTTTTTTTGCAAACCTAATTGTCTTCTCTTGCATTCTTTTCATTAAGCAGTGCAAGTCAATATGGCTTGAGGTTTCAAATAGTAGTAATGTTCCACTTTTTAGCAAAGGCTGGGTTCATAAAGCGTCCCATAGCTCCTAAGTCCACCAATGCCTTTGTTTTAATGCCGGCTAAGAAAACGGTGAGAATTAGCTAATTTACCTCTCCCGTTGCTGCTAGCTTTAGGCGTTTTAGTATTATTATAGCACACCGTTGTTATTTTTCAACGATTTTTCTTATGATTTTGTCCAATCAGCATCGCAATTTGTTATTACAATTGATTAGGGTGTAAGGCGTTTTTAATTCAAAAACTGCTGGTTCCTAAATCTTATTAACTTTTAAATGTTAATCTAATGGTAATTTGTGAAACTATTGCTTTTTTCTTTAATAACGCTTATTCGCGCCTTCTTAAAGAACTTCTCACGTATTCTTGACTTAAAGACAATTATTTAAGGATTCTGGCACAAAGGGTTCCCTTGCTTCTCGCAAGTTGGCTACATAACGCTTTAGCCTAACCTTAATATTCTTAGTGTTTTCTTAAAAGACTATAATCTTACTATCTTAATAAACAACAACATATTCCTTTAGGTATTCTAGGCAATCGTAAGTTCAATTAACTTCAATGAAGTATGGCTTGCCCCTGGGAGGTAACCCCCCTTGGTGCCATACCCGTCGGCTATTAGCAAAGCTGCTAAGAGTCCAAATCTCATTTAAAGATAGTAAGTAGTCATAGCTATAATTATTTATATTCTTATACCAAAGAACCTGACTCTCTTGCTCTAAGTCCAATGACTTAACAGCCTCGTTGTCGAGGGCCTATTCCTTATTAGAAGGTCCCGCGTGGTTTTTATCGCAGAGAGTTACCTACAAATCCCATTTGACAACAGCGGCCTCTTGATATTTGGAATCTCGTTTAGCCAGTCCCACTTAGCGGTAAGGTGTCTCGCCCAATTTCTTTTGAGAGCAGTCCCAGGCGAGGTGTCCTAGTTTGCCGCAATTGTAGCACAAACCCTTCTCGCGTTGTTCCCGCTTCTCCTTCTATTTCTTCGTCTGTCCACCTTTATCCCTCTTAGCCCCGTTTATCTATTGGTTTCCTTAGTTGTTCCTCTTCCCACCGCTAGGCTAATGAAAGCCCTGCCTCTTCCCATAATGCTGGGGAAACTGCGGCTTGCGGAACTGAACAGGGGCAAAGTAACCTCCTCGCTCTCGCTGTCTTTCTTTAATGCGGTTGTTAATCTCAATCGCGATTTTAATCAATGCGTCCAAAGTAGTCGTTTTTAGCGCACGGAAGACTTCGTCCTTGATGTTGTCCTTAAGGCCCTGGTAGTACTAGGCTCTCAATGCTCCGTCCGTCCATTCCAACCTCATTACGTAGCGTTGAAATTCGGCCGTGTAATCGTGGACATTGCCCTTCTAAGTCATCCCTAGCAGGTGCTTCTCTGCTTGCTCGACTTTATTAAGGTCCCCGAATATGGCCTTTATGGCGGTCGCGAATCCAGTTGGGGTTTTGAAAATAACCTTGCTCTTTTCTGCCATAGCTAAGGTATAGTTTCCGGCTGCTGCTTGGTTCTTGAGATAATTAGTCAGGGCTGGCTCAATCCAATGGGCGGCAGCACCCCTTAGAAATAAGGCCATCCATAAGACCTTTAGCGGCTTTTATTCTTAAAACTTGTTGTTGTTAAAGGCTAGGTACATATTGCATTGCAAAATGAACTGCCCTAGCTTGCCTTAATCGCCGTGGAAGTTGTTCAGGGGATTAACCTTGGGACTATTAGGAGCCTTCTTAACTTCGGCTACTAGCGTGGTGGCCTTGTCATCCGCCTTCGTAGAGGGTTCTCCCTTGGCAGACATGTCAAGTAGTAATACTTCAAAAAAGGTGCTCAAAGTGTAACGTTCCTACTATTTGCAAGTACTATGCGTACAAGCTCATTGAGTTAATATCAGCAATAAAGTATATTCACAAAACGATTTGGTTCTCTATAAGAATAAAGGCGTTACAAGCAGTAATAAACTATAAGGTAAACTTGCTATATAAATTTAAGCACAAAGCTCTACTACCTAAGAAACTATTCTACTTATATAGAATGGTATTTCAATGGGATCCCTAGATCCCTTAGATCCCTGGATTCCTAAACCTTACGAGGAATCCCTGGGCTCCAGGGATCCCCCACGTGACCTGATCTTGG
The DNA here is from genome assembly GCA_017366145.1 of Cadophora sp. M221. Taxonomy (NCBI): domain Eukaryota; kingdom Fungi; phylum Ascomycota; class Leotiomycetes; order Helotiales; family Ploettnerulaceae; genus Cadophora; species Cadophora sp. M221. The sequence goes on along the minus strand of JAFJYG010000334.1, from coordinate 4,142 downwards.
CTTCTCTGTGCAGACCAAGCTGCCGAGCCTCAGGGCCAAGACCCACGTGATTCCTCGAATCGTGACAGAGTACTTTAAAGCTAAGCAGTTGGCCGCCATGGGCAACTAATATTTGATACTAAAAGTTAATATTAAGAGAGTAAAGCTTAAGGCAATGGTGGACTTTGGGGCGCAAGGGAACTTCATAGCTCTTGCTATTATACTTCAACACCTATTACCAATTGAAGTCAAAGCGAACGAGTACAAGTTAATACTCGCCAACAAGAGACTTGTTGCGCAAGGCTTAATTAATATGCAAACAAAGCTAGTTCACATAAGAATTAGCAAACACTTTAAGTATATTTAATTTAATATTACGAAAATTAAGAAATACAATATTATCTTGAGATTATTATAAATAAAAAAACACAACCTTAATATTAACTAAAATACGCTATAAGTATAGTTTAATAATTATACAACTTACTTTTAGAATAAAGCCAAAGCAAAACGCCTTTGAGAGGTTAGCGTCACCTCTAGGGACAAAACGGAACACCTAAAACAAGGTTTAAAACAAGACGTATTAGTAGCGTACGCACAATTTGCGGCATTATTCCACGAGGAAAAAGGCGAGAAGGCCTTGCCAAAACATTAAGACCACAATCATTAAATCAAGTTGATTAATAATACTAAGCCAATCTTCCAACTATTGCGGGAATATTTAGTAATAAACTTAATAATAATTAAGTAATATATTAATAAGAATATAACTAAGGGCTTTATTTAAGAATTTAAATCCTTGTAAGAATTTAATATTCTTTTTATAAAGAAAAAAGATAAAAAACAAAGAATATGCATTAACTATAAATAGCTAAATAATACTACTAAAAAAAATTAATACGCACTATTATTAGCTAAAAAACTAAAAAATAAACTTAGTGAAGCTAATATTTTTACTTAGCTAAACTTGCGAGGAGCGTATAACCTCGTAAAGATGGCTAAAGAGAAAGAACAAAAAACAGCATTTCGCACACGTTTTAGCCATTACGAGTACATAGTTATGCCTTTTAAACTAACCAACGCACTTACTACATTTTAACGTTTAATTAACAATATTTTGAAGTAATACTTAAACGTAACTTGCATTTGCTACTTAAATAATATTCTGATTTATTTCAAGATAAAGAAGCAGTACGTAAGAAACATAACTACTATTCTTGAGAAGCTAAAAACAGCATATATACTTCTCAAACCAAAGAAATGCTATTTTCATGTGAATAAGATTGTATTTCTTAGCTACGTAGTTATCACCATCAAATTAGTTATAAATCCTAAAAAAATCAAAGTAATTATTAAATAAACGAGACCTACAAACGTTAAGAAAGTGCAATTATTTCTTAAATTTGCCAACTTTTATAAGCGATTTATTAAGAGCTATTCAAAAATCACTAGGCCACTTACAAAGCTAACTCACAAGAACAAGAAGTTTCACTAAACAAATAAAACCAATCGAGCTTTTAAGGCTTTAAAGAACGCCTTCACAAAAGAGCCAGTACTTACTACCTTTACACTCAATAAAGAAATACAAGTGGAAATAAATTCTTCAAACTACGCTATTGGGGCTATACTCAATTAGCCCGGTAAGAATAAGAAATAGCAATTAGTTGCATACTACTTGCGAAAACTATTACTAGCAAAACTTAATTACAATATATACAACAAGAAATTACTAGCAATTATAAACGTAATACATAAGTAAAGAGTTTATCTTAAGAGCACTACTTATAAGATATAAATCTTAACAAATTATAAGAATCTTATTTACTTTACTATTACTAAAAAGCTAAATCAACGATAAGTTTAGTAGTATGAAATATTTTTTATAATCAAACTTCAAATTTCTTATGTTAAGAAAATAAAAAATACTAAGGCCAACGCCCTCAGCCAAAAACTAGAGTATCTCGAGAACAAAACATACAAATTGCACACCATACTTAAGCAAAATGGTAACTTATTAGTAGTTAACCATAGGCAGCTAACAATAATTAGTTGGTTAATATTCAAGAAAATTTAGAAAGGATACACTAACAACCTAATCGTAGCTAAACAAAAGAGGCAATTAAGCAAAGAATTCTTCTTTTCCCTAAATAAAACTTTTTTATATTAAGAATAAGTTTATGTTTCCATTGGGGATAAAACTAACCTCGTTAAATAGCAACATAAGGCACTTGCTTATAAATATTAAGGGATAACCAAGACACTATTAAGACTCTCCCGGGAATACTACTTCCTAAGCATAAAGAAGGTAGTCAAGAACGTGATATCGTTATGCGACACATGCATTCGGAATAAGACAAACCACCACGCTTCGTATAAGCTCATGAAATCGCTAGTAATATTACTACGCTTATGAAAGTCAATCGCATTAAACTTCGTAATTAAATTACTACTCTTAATAAACCTAATTATAGGAATCAAATACAACTCAATTTATGTGGTTACAAATAAATTTACAAAATACGCGTATATAATACTAGTACTAAGAACCTAAAGCGCGCTTTAAATAGCACAAGTATTTCTTAGAACAATCTTTGCAAATCATAAAATACTAAATAAGATTATCTTAAATAAAAACAAGCTTTTTACCTTAAAGTTTTAAAAAACCCTAATAGCACTTCTTAAGATAAAACAAAAAATATTAATAGCTTTTTACCCACAAATAAATGCATAAACAAAATAAATTAACTAAATAATAAAAACATATCTTTACTACTACGTTAACTACAAACAAAATAACTAAGTGCAATTATTTTCACTTGCTTAGTTTGTATATAATAGTGCAAATTAAAAAACTATTAAAGTATTATTATTTTATGCAAATTACAAGTATAACTTAACGGTATACAACATACTAATTGCGGGTTAAAAAACCGCACAAAAAGCCATGCTTTAAGAAAATAAACTAAAATAGCTGCACAAAGAATTATCTAATGATATTTTATTCATTGCACGCAAATCAGCTATTTACTATAATAAAAAGCATAGCATAGGACTAACACTAAAAAAAAGAAATAAGATTTACTTACTTAAAAAAAATATTGCAATTAAATAATCAAGTTATAAATTAAATTACAAAAAGCTAAGACTATTTAAAATTGCAAAAGTTAAGAAACTAATTAATTTCCAATTAGCACTTTCAAAAACCATAAATATTTACTTAGTATTTCATATATCTTTTCTTAAATTAGCACCGCTAAAAGCACCAACTGCTCTTATTATAAAAATCCAATTGATTAACTCAAACGCCAAATACAAAGTAGAAACTATTTTCAATTATTAATACTTTCGCGAAATCGCTAAATATTTAATTAAATAAAAAAAGTACTTATAATTAAATAACACTTAAAAACTCAAATCTAACTTTCACTATCTTAGGATATTTCAACGCTTTTACTAACGAAATCCAGACCTTCTTAAAAGAAATTAAGCAAGTTAACAAAGGCCTCGGGATTAATATCCAAGGACTCGAAGAAAGTCAACGCCTGCTCAAGGCTCGCGGCGCTAACCTCGAGCCAAGTAAGCTCCGCCTTCTTCTCCCTCTCACGAGCATTAAGCTTCTTTAAAGTTAATAAACTTAACTTGATTATTTGCGCTTTTTTCTTATTCAAAAGTTTTTTTATTTTATTTAAACAAATAATCTTTATTATTACTTTATTTTTTTCATCTTGCAACTTCCAACGCTAATGTTTTAGCGCAGCTTAGTTACTTACCAAAAGAAGCTTCTTCGTAAAATCACAATTCATCTTGCGATAACAAACGCACTTAAAATAGCAAGATAACTTAGGGCCGGTCGCTACGCAGCGCTTCCAGGTTTAAACGCAAAAATCGCAAAAAGACATCTCTTCACTAGTTTTATTAATTTTAATAGCAAGGGTAATAACTTTAAGTTTTTTTTTATTACTATTAAGGGTTATAATAAAAAGAGAAAACAATCATAAACTCGCAACAACATTTCCTTTGTTATACTTAAGCGTAAAGTGTGACGATCGGAAGCGCCCAGAGCCTCATTTCCGGCATCCTGGCTTAGCCGAGCTTACCGAGATTGGACGACCCCATGGCGTCCCTTTGTATATAGAGACCGACGCTCCTGACCTTCTTTCCTC
>JAFJYG010000333.1:0-51131 GCA_017366145.1 Cadophora sp. M221 | reverse complement strand
ACCGTACTTGGCGCAATCTGCCCCTACCTATGGAGGGAACTATGACATCTTTGAATCCTCGAGGTACTTTGGATCCTCTGGATTTTCTGGATCTCCGGCGGAAGGATGTTCAAGCTCGCCATTCTTGACCTTCACGGAGCATGAATTTTTTGGGCAATTGGATCCTTTCGTACCGCCAGGTCTCTTCACAACTTCCTCGTCTATGCCTCTAATGCGCCACAAATCATTCACGCTGATGAAGTTTCCACCGCCCTTCGGACCGGTAAGAGCAGCTCGAACGGTTTGGTTTTTCTGTGGGAGTGCAGGAATCCACTCGTATGCCGTAAATTCAAGTACTCCCAGAGGCAGTGGGAAACTGTGGGGTGTGTTTGCAAGAATTGTCCAGAGTACCCAGGGCCATGAGGGAAGCTTGCTTCCTTTGGGTGGTAATCCTCGTGGACGCTTGCCAGCTGGTGTGGGTGTTTTGTCATCAAGGTACTGATTCGGCACAAGACCAAAGTAATCCAGGTTACCTGGCTTATAATTGTCGAGGAATCCTGGTCTTGGAGCGTCGCCTGGACTTGCAGCGCCGACTTGGAATACAGGTCCTCCCGTGGCATCATGTTCCCAGGGCTCAGGATCCGTAATCAATGACATGGTCGGTGTCGAAAGAGGATAACCGACGGGTTCGACAGGTGCAGCTTGAGCAAGCGTTGCATTCTGATTGTCCAGCTGCGTAAGAGCCTCGTGAGTAAGGGGCGAATGAGAAGATGGCATTGTCTTCTGCTTCTTATCCACTGATGATGAAGGCTGATCAGTCGACTTTCTCTTTTGACCAGCGGGACGTGGTGAAATTGAAAGGCCAGTCATGGGCCTGGACTGCATTGTCGCTTGATTTGGTTCGACGCTGACACCGTTCTCGGTAGATTGCTGAGGCTTGGGGCGCTGGCGGGTGTCCTTCTTTTTCTCGGGTTTGGACTTGGATTTCGGCTCTGGCTCTGGCTTCGAGCGATGATCTGTCAAACTGGCAAGAGGGCGACCTGATGGCAGTGGCGTCCTTGGCTTCTTGCCTGGGTCCAAGGTAAGATCGAGACTTTGTTCGGCGGACACATCTCGCTTTACGTTTTCTGACGGCCCTTCCCAGTTAACGTTCTTCCAGTTTTCAACTTTAGGTTCCACAAGGAAAGAATTTACGTCGTATTCGTCGGGATTGTTTCCCAGGTTTGAATAAAAGTGAGCCGGTTCCCTTTTCTCCTTCTTTTTCTTTTGCGTTGTATTTTTGTTTTTCTTTGCCGCTGCTGCTGCCCTTATCTCTACCTCTGTCTTTTTCTTTTGCAACGGTCCAAGACCGATTGTGTGAGACAGAAGGGAGTTATTGACGACGTCGGGTTTCAGGTCTTCCTCTTCTCCATAAACATTGCAATCACAGGGATCTCTGACTTCAGTCCTGTTCTGATGAACCTTATTTATGAGATTCTTGACGGCGACGTTAAACGTATCGAATTCTCTGCGTGGTAAGGGCTGGTGGGCCGGATCGGGTTGTTGAGGTTCGGAGGTATCATCTCCATATTCGGAATCCCCAGCATCGGCTTGAACACTGGGTCCGATCTGGGTTCGGACATAAGATCTGTACGATTTATGATTGGCTGCTTCTTTATATCGTTCGACAACACCCTTCATTAATTTGGCCTTCTCTTCGAGCTGTTTTGGTGTGGGCCCCGTAAGATGTTGTCGGAGCGTTAGAGACTCGTCAGATTCGCCATCTCTTATCCGAAAAGTTCTGTCCTCGTGGCTTGGCAATTTGGTGGTGGTGTTTGGGAAATCTTCCCCTTTTGGTTTATCGTAAAGGTAGGTGAGCTTTGAATTGTCCATCTTGTCGTTGAGCTGATGGCCAGACAGACTAGCGTAGTATTGGAGATCTTTTGGCTGGTACACTGGCGGTCTTGGCGCAGTAATTAAGGAATAGGTTGGGGGTTCTCTTTTCTTTTTCCTTGAGCTCCTCGACTTTTTCTTACTGGGAGCGCCCGAGCTTTTGTTACTCGAAAGGTTTGAATCTGTGCGGGCCTTATTTCCGGTCATTTGCGAAATACCAACACCCTTGGGTGTTGGGGAAGGCTGGATGCGTAGATTCCTGCCCATTGTGAAGGTGGTTATTGGGGGTCGGGAGTATTTAGATAAGTGGTGGTGGTGTGTGGTGGTGCAGTGTAGCGGTAGCTTAGTGTGGTGGTATGAGTACGAGGGTGATTGTGATAGTAATATATGTGGATATGTGAACGAGTGTGTGAATTTATAATGTTGAAAGTAGGTGAGGAAAAAAAGTTAAATTTCTAGGAGGGAGGGCCTCTTATGTGCAAAGTGCGATTTGAATCTGAACTGGTACCATCTTGGCAGTTAAAATTCATATCTACTAGTTACAGCAGTCTGGTGTGTTCAACCTGCCTGCTTTGAGCTTGGTGGTTGAGGTCTGAACAGCTTCGAATCCTTGGCCCTGCGAAGCGAGACCGCGATCTCCATTTCGACTGCGTAGAGTACTACTAAAAGTGGGCGTGTTGATACTATATTCAACTAAGCCGTCTGTTTTCTCTTTAGCGAAGTTTTGTGCATCTTTCTTGAGAAAATGATTAGAAAATTCATGACGCACGGCTCCAAATTGGGGTCATGTTGTGTCGTCAACCGGAGCCCCCCCATTAGGCCATCCAACCGGAAAAAGCCTGCCAATAATTTTTTTTTTTTTAAAAAAAAGGGATACTGCATTTAGCGAGCATCTCCGTTAGATCTGATTAGTCCTCATGTGATTTTTCCGCAAAGAGGAAATGTTCATGACCAAATGGGAAAACCTCAAGCCTCACACAGGAATAACAGAAACTTGAAATCAGCATATGTTTTTACTATGGCTACAGAGTATGGGCTCAGGAAGTCCTCCACTCCTGGGATTGTATAAATGCGATGTGAGCTCCATCCCAGCCTGTGGCCCTTCTGTATTCTCCAAATAAAAACAATTCGAAAATCTAAGCGAGAAATTTGTGGAGCTAAAAAGGTGTTGAAGCTGGCTTCACGCTAACATAACGGAGATAGCAATGTAACCATATAAAACGATCAGGTTGAAGAAGGGCCAGAAATGCCGAGGGTTTACGGTACCAGAGACCAACTTTGAAGGATCTGAGGATTGTGCGCACCAGGCCATGACGACGAGTGTTTGGTGAAAGGAAATGGCATGTGGAAGCAGTTCGTAATAGGAAGGGGACATGGCAAGCTCAAACAGAGATAATGAGTATAGACACGACTACTACGCGATGAATATACATTGATTTGTCTCTCCTTGAGAGTTGCTTTCAATTTTAAGCACCTAATTCACGCGAGAATTGGAGAATTAAAGGGGTGTCACGTGCAAGGATTATTTTTTGGGGATGATGAAGCGTCACGGAGCGGAAATGGATAAACGCACACCACCAACTAAGGATCATGACGTCTCTGTAGAAAATTTTACACATTGTATGCTTGCCGCATCATGACTGCTCTTGTGTCTTAAAAGTAATGCCCAAGTGAAGAGTATCAGTGGACTTGGGTGTGTGTATCCCAGCTAGCGACCGTAAGTAGACCGTCCTGAAAGCCCACAGAAGGCCCGATTTTTTTCTATCAGCGCTGCATCATGGACGAGAGGGAGGTACAGATGCATTTCAGGATTATCCCATGGCTCCTTGCTGCTCATGCTCAGACCCCAAGGGAAGTGACAACTGTGATGCCTTTTGAAACCTTGAAGAAAAGCGCCACTGACCGCGACAGCTCACCAGGGGATGCGCCGAAATTGAATATAATTTGCAAGGAAGATCAAGACTAGCTACTCTGAGCTGAATAGCTGCCCGAACAAAAAATTGGGTTCCGTAGACGCTCATTTGGCAGCAAGGTGGGATCTGCATATTGACATCAGATAATCAGCGCTTAATCTCAACCTACTGCACTACGAACTCGTTTTTTCAAGTAATAAAAGCACTATTGTAGAACTTTCCTTATTTTTAGGCCTAGAGCGATATGCAATAAAAGATTCTGAAAGGTTGTCTCGTCCAGGACTGGATCGCTGACTGGCACGAGCACCCGCAAGCTTGCGACTACAGGGCTGTAAAGCATTTTTCTCTTCCTTTTAGGCCTCCTGCTGATGTGCAACAAAAATATTTTTGTAGGTTCTGTCTTTCATGGATGGCTTGCTTATTGGTCGTGAACCCTGCAAGCCTGGGTTGAGTGACTTTGAGCTTGCTATTGTGAAGCTGGGCTTTAGGCCTGCTGCTGAGGCGGAGCAAAGGTATGTGAACAGTCTGTTTTCCATGATGGACTTGCTTGAATTGCTATGAGATCGGGTCAATTGATAGCAATTTCGCTGCTGTGAAGTGTCAAGCCATCACAAGAAATTTATAGAATTATGAATATCCTGCAGGCGACGCAGGTTGCCCTCACCCGGACATGGCAACGAAATTTTTGCTGGGCCAAGGCTGGGTTGGGCGTGCATGAGCAGCTACTAGAAGAGCCATGAAGCGAGCATTTTGGCTACTACTTCCCCATGGAAACAACTAGAAATAAGTGCGACGTGCAACAGAGTAGAGAGAAAGGCATATGATTATTTTTCTAGTGATGTTATTGGTTCGAGATGACCGTGACGCTAGCCTTCTCTCAACTTCCAAATTCCCTCGGTAAGGAGGTTACCATGCCGAACAGGAGGGATGAAGCTAACATCTTTAATTTTTTAACCCGAGAACTTTTCGCCCTCCAATAGTAAGCAAGTCCCGTGGTCTTACTAGTTTGACACCTTGACGGGTCTTGGCCGTCTGAGACATGCTTGAATATATGCTAGCTAAAAGATCTGAAATGCAGTACAATAGATGGCAGATAAATGGTAATAGATAAGATATAAGTCGCAAATGACTAGCAGTAAATAGCAACGAGAGAAGTAAAAAAGATGATGACTAGACACTTGGAACTATCCAAAAAGAAACAAATCAGTGAGCGGTGAGCATTGGTGTTCCAGGAATTTTTGACTGTACGGCGGTTGAATTTCTGTGAAATGAGTGCGGGGGCAAATTTTCACCGAGGCATTGATAAATTGTCAAGTCACTATTTTTTTGGAGATAGGTAATTTTCTTAGTTGGAATTAAGTCACCGACAAAGGGTCCAACCAGTAAACGTTCCCGCAGAGCCGCATTGTGACCCCCACGCATCTAAACCAAACGGCAACTATCCATACTTCCGAACCCTGCAGCGACCCCTCCCTCCTCGCTTTTGTCGCCCTTGGTCCGCAGTAGATATCCTGCTTCCTCGTCGTGCAGAACTTCCTTCGTGGCTTGATCCCAAAGACATGTCCCATAGACTCCTAGCTCGCAAATGACGCCGCCTTGCTCTAGCGCACCGTTGCGGAGAATGATGTTCTGGACTGGAGGTGGGATGATGATTTCCATCAGGATGAAAGACTTCCAGTGCGTCTCTGGGAGAGACTTCAGGAAGGGTGGGATGGCGGTGCGGTAGATGTTATTTCCTCCTCCCTCGCGCTGGGGCTTCAAGACGTATCCTTTGCATTTCTCAGGGTCGATAGCGAGTCTGCGGGCTTCGAGACCAGATGGTGTTTCGTCAAGTGGAAAGATGTTTGTAAATGTGTCCTCGAGACCTTGGATCGAAGAGGCGTCGGTCTTGATGAAACGGTTGAGGATTGAGGAGGTATTTGAAGAGGTAGGTGTTGCGAGGACTTGCTGGACTTTCTTTGCACCTGCAAGCTGGGTGAGGATCGTCGGGCACTTGATAGCATTAGAGCGCTCGATTTGTAGACGAGCTTTCCATGCAGATACATCTGGGTAGTCTCCTGGTCCATAGCCTGCGCGGAAATAAACAACCGCAACCTCGAACACCTTTGCTGGGTTGCTTGGCAAGTGATAAAGAAGCTGGCGCTTTGGTGTCTCTGCAATGGATGTCCGCGAGAGGGTTTCTCCAAATGGAAGCCGGAATACTGTAATTGGTGATTTGTCTTGTTGTAGCTCGTACTCGAGATGGCGCTGATCGAAGATATTCCGCTCAGGGTCTTGGACGACAAAGAGAATGCAACAGGGATGGGAGGTTTCGGATTTTGTGTAAGTGTCATAAGCGACACGTAGTCCCAAGGCCAGAGACTTGGTGCTGTCGTTCTCTGGGAGGTCCAAATCTGCAGTCTGAAGTGACTTCTCCAACAAAGGATAATCACTAACAGAAAGGTATCTTGGGAGAAGTTAGATGAGCGGCTACCACAGGGTGCCCCAGGCAGATGGGACATCCGAGGATACTTTACTTGTGAAGTTTTGATGTTTGAGACGACAGCCCACCGAAAGAAGAAGCGATGGTATTGAATTCAACTTGTTTGATTGTAGGTGTCTCCTCTGCCGTGCTCTGGTGAACCATGTAATCGGAGCGAAAGAGGCCCAGAGAAAGGTTCTAACAAATGTCAACATGAATCAAAAACAAGCAAGATTCATGACATACCTGGACATAGCCCTCCTCTTTGACTTTCAGGTGCACTTGCCAGAGCTCAGCAATAAACTCGTCGACTTCGATTATTCTGAGACCGTAAGTCAAATGGTTCCTAATCGAAATTGCAGATGCCACACCATTGTATGACACGGGAACTGCAAAGAAGAACCTACTGTTGGACAATGTCTTGCAAGAATTCTTCATCTTGAGCAATAGAGGCATAGAGTTTATTATAAGCCTTTTGAATAGACCTGGCTTGCTCAAAGCATACTCGAGGGAAGGGGCTGGGAAACAATGTAACTGGAACGGTTGTTGCCAAAATTCCATGTGGATCTGCCTCTGCCGAGATGACCGCTGGGGGAGGTCTTACAGCCAGCCCATGGGCTATTGACCAGTCCTTGATGGTAGCAAGCAGTTGCTCAGCTTCCGAAGGTTTCAAATTTGGGGGGTAAGGCTCTAAAACAGCTCTACTTGGCGCCATTTTTCAAATTTAGTTGAAGGTGACAGGCGAAATCGATGGCCACGATGTTGTCTAGGATTCTTCCCAAAGATGCAGAGTAGGGTCATAAACTTGATGTCCACAAGTGAGACTTGACGTGATGTCTAAAACTGAGGCTGATTTGTAAGACATGGATCTGGATGCCGTCTTCTCTCCACAAAATAAGAAAAGTGGGAGAGTCATGTGATGACGCTGTCCCGATAAGCTTGCTCTTATCGGGGACGCGACCGCGCTGTGAATTTGGCAAGGCTGATAGATCTCAACGCCGAGCCGTCCTCTTCTCCAAATACAATACAAAACACCACACTCTTTCTCTCCTTTCCGCAACCTCCACCGTCCTTCTGTTCCTAGACAGCACGAACATTCATTCCTTCTTACGACCTTTACGATTTACGAATTGCATACGCTCTGCGCCTGCGCTCCCTTCCTCCCGCAGTTGATTTGCGCAGCTTCACCATATTACGCAACTGCGCTTCCTCACCCACAAGACAAGACTCGAGCGGAACGACGTTGTTCCACGGATACCTGCTTGAAATTTTCAAGCTCTGCAGATATCTTGCCACAGTAAGCTCACACTCTCCTTGCCTTAACAGTTTGACCATCACCATCCTCTTCAACCCCGCCCCATCGTCATCTGCAACATCTCAGGCTCCTTCTGCTACGACTATCCCCTCCCCCATCACCTCACCTTTGCGAACTCAATCAATTCTTCAGCTCCACGTTGCTCCTCTTCAGATCAGTCTATTCACCGTCGCGCCTGCCTCTGCTCTGATTGTCTACCTATCTGCTGCTTGAAGTATCCGAGGACCATGGCTAACTTTCGCACCGCAGGTCGAGTAACGCAAGCGTCCTTCCTTGGCTTGCCCAAATACAACTTCCCACAATACTATCGGCCCCATGGTTGCCCTTCACAATGGCTACGAATATTGTGGATGATCCATGGAACTGGACCGTGGATCGAGTTTCTCAGGAGCTCACCACAACCCAGCGATCGTGGCAGCCTGGTACCTTGTCATCGCCTGACCTCCACTTGCTCCGTCAATCTCTAGAAAGTCACATTGTCAACGGACAAGTCCTCCTCACCCAAATCAACCATAGAAAGGATGTATGCGAGATTTTTTCCGTCTACGTCCTTAATCACCAAACCTGGCTTCTCGAGGCAATCAGACAATTCAGACTGAGAAGCCCTCAATACTTGTCGCAAAACGCTGCACCAGTTTCTAGCGAGAAGGCTGAATTGGAGCTCGATCGATGCCTTCGCGAATTGAAAGAGGTGATTTTTGGACCCGAATCGCCCGAGAATCCATCAAATCTACCCCCGCAACCAGACCGGCAGCACATTCTCCCTACACCTCCAGATGCTGCTGCCTCTCCTACCACAGTTCTTGGCACACTTGCACTCCAGGTTCTTCCCATCACATCGCTAGAACATGCTGCTGCATCGTCAAACTCGTCACAAAGCACACCTGTCGACGCTAGTGAACAGAATACTGATAGCGAGCAAGATACCAGAATTGAGCAAGCATTCGATGAGCCAGCCGCGAAGCGACTCAAGAGTGGTGGTACGGACCCTGCGAATGAATCTGCTCCCCAATCTAAGGACGGCTTTCAAGACCAAGAGACTGGCACTAATGATGACGAGAGCATGCTTGTTCCATCACCAGAGTCTAGCACGGCTTTAAGTCCTGAACTTGGCGTTGATTCCCCCGTTTCTGAAACTGAAGATGGCGACCAGGCTCTCCTTTCATCAACAGGACTAATCACTCCATCTGCCCTAGAAACCGAAGTCGAGCTACCCGTCCCTCTCGTCGAAGGTGGCGGTCAAACTCCAGTTGTGGAACCTGAGATCGACCCTTCCATTGTTACGAAGCCCCCAAAGAGACTGGCTCTTGGAATGCTCACTCAAGTCGGCGACATCGATCCAGACAGAAATCGAGATATCCCAACCTACGGAGATGATTTACTTGTGCTTGATGTTCCTGACCCTAGTATCACTCCTCCCCACCTCACCGATATGGATGATTCCTCGAGTTCTCCTCAGGTCGATTCAATTGAAGATGAGCAAGATAGTGATCTATCGGAAATTGAGGCAGCTAATCAGCTTCTTCAAGAAAATTCTTTTCAAGGCCCTAGCTCTGACACTCCAAATGCATCTGCAGCTACCCGCCCTGCCCGACCAGCTCGTGCTCGTCGTGCTCGGCCTAAGAAGTATCTCGCAAAGAATAAGCTACCTGTGGATGATCTTTTCTACAAGGGAGTTGCTTTCGGTGCAGATATCCCTGTCAGCTCCATTGAACCTGCCGAAAAATACTTCAGTCACGCAACCCATCGGAAACTCCCATCTGGCCAAATTCGCTATGTCAGCAAGATGATGCGAAATTTCATGTTGAGCAAGAATGACTTGAACAGAGCTCGAAGAGCCTCAGGCCCAAACTTTTCAACAGACTTGCTGGCCGTCGACATATTGCGTGACGCAGACGGAAACCCAATTCCAGAAGTCTTTCTAGATCCTGAGATATTGAGAAACAATGTCGGTACGGACTACGTAGAATCTGATGACGAATCCAAGCCAGCACAGGAGACGCCAACAATTGAGGTCGTGGCTCGGCAGGGTTCTGATCTTGCATTGGCAGGAATTACTCAGCCAGAAACAGCACTTGAAGTAAATCTCGAGGCACCAGAGTCTGGCAAAAACCAATTAGACGAGCAAGCACAGGATGATGAGATATTCACTTCCTATACCGCTGTTCGCACTTACCATGAAGGCAAGGGAATCATTCGCCTCATGACTTGGTTTACCACTCCATCCTTCACCCTCTACTACACCACTGTGGATGGCGAAATTCGGGCTAGACGTGAGAGACTTGTCGATTGGCCCGAGCTCATGGGAAACAATGAACCCAAGGACTTCCAGGCTATTTCTCCTCTTCAGCTCATAGGCTCTCGACCAGAGCCAGGCCCCGAATACTACATGCACTGGGCGGAGAAGGATGAAGATGCTCAGGACGAAGTTATTCCTCTTCTCGGTCAATCAGGTGCAGAGTATGATACGGCGACGTTGAGAGAGATGGCGAAAGAGCGACAAGACCGTCACCGTCGTCGCACCAGACAGAGAGGCACTCTACTCAGCCCACCGCAACTCAACTCCATCTTTGATGAGGCCATTGAACGCACAATTGAGAAATGGCAAGAACAGAAGCTGCCAAAGCTTAAGGCGAGAGCTTATAGTCTCTGGATGCATTCTCGCAGAACTCATACGAAGCGAATCCAAATCCAAGCTGCTCGAAATGACATTCAAGCTCTCAATGTTCGTATTGCAAATCACCGCGCCAAGTTTCTGCTTGTTCCGTGGTCTAGTTGGGCACAGGCTACCAAAGGTTGTCGAAACACCGAACCCAGTGTAATCGACATCGAAATTCTGAAATGGAAGATCGACACACTTAGAAAGAAAACTTGCCCCGACAACCCAAATCCGCTGCCATCGAAGAGTGTCGTGCAATTGAAGGCCATAGCTCCCTTGGCTGCTCAAGAGGCAGGAGATGATGCCGACGATGACATGGGTGCACGGGAGTCAGGAGATGATGATGACGGTGATCTGGGAGGCTTCATTGTCAGTGATGAAGAATCCGGCGAGGCAGATGGTGAAGAGGACGAGCAAATGGTGGATCAGATGGAGGATTCAGAAGATGACCTTGGAGAGAAAGATCCCTTTGCGAAGAGTAGGGCCCCCCTTGAAAAATCATTCACGGACGAGACACAATCCCCCTCAGCTTCGGCAAAGATCGCCAGCACTCCCATCCGAAAGTCTAAGACTGCAAAGACAACCTCAGAGGTCATTGATCTGACAGAATCTCCACCTCCAGTAGCATCTTCTGTAAACGCTGCGGATGTTATTGATCTGACTACTCCAGAGAAGAATCCATCCGTTACGCGAAAGAGACGCAAGTTGATGCTGACGAATCGAAGCATCAGCCCTCTTGCCATCTCCGGTGGCCCTGCCGGTGCACTTCCTCCATACGATAACCCCATTGCCATTGCAGAGTTTTCTTACGAGTTTTGGGAAAAGGCTGGAGACAAAGATCGACTATTGATCAGAGTTTGGTACAAGCTACAAGACCCAAGACCTCTCCTTCGATTCTTCGAGCGTTACTCAGAAGAGGAGCTTTGGGACCTTCTGCGCAAAGTCTTGGTTGCACTTCAGTGTGGGTTTGATCAAATTGATGGCATGAAGTCCCGCACTTTCGATCGCCTCACCGAAATAGTACAGTTGGGTTACATGTTCATGGACTGCAAATTCCACGAGTGGGGTGAAGATCTTTCGCCTCTTCTGTTCAAAGTCATCAGATCTTCCAAGAGCTATTGGTACCACAAGTTCTACGAGCTTTGCTCTCGAATGGAAGGCTTCTTGAATGCTTCTTCCTTCCCCCATTCTTCATCTCCTTCATCTCTAGTCAAGGCCAACAAGCACCAGATCAACGAGAGTGACGAGGATGATGCAAGCCCGACCAAGCGTCGTCGCGTTAGAAGCGCTACTGTCACCGACGATGACGCTCCAGTCATATTTTCGCCTCATAGTACTCGCAAGAGACCAGTTATTGAGGATACTAATGCTCGAGAGGCTCGAGCTAGAAACCAGGAGCGATTGGATGAACAAGCCTGTCGTCGCGCTATCCTCAAGGCGAAGCTTGCTGAATCTGGCATCACCCTTGGCCAAGGCAAGACAAAGCACATTATCAACGATGCCGCTGCACTTGATCAAGGACACATTCAGGTCAACGAGGAGATTGGTCGTCGCATCAAGCAACATCAAGTTGATGGGGTTCGCTTCATGTGGAACCAGGTTGTTGCAGTCACCAACGAGCATGCTATGCAAGGCTGTCTACTAGCTCATACGATGGGCCTTGGTAAGACCATGCAAGTTATCACTCTACTGATTGCAATTGCCGAAGCAGCCTCGTCTCCGGATCCGACCATATCTTCTCAAATTCCGTCTAGCTTGAAGGGCACGTCGCGAACTCTTATTCTTTGCCCACCTGGATTAATCGATAACTGGATGGACGAACTTCTGTTCTGGACCCCTGGAACTACGTTGGGTGATTTCTGGAAACTCAGCAGTACTGATTCCGTCAATAACCGTTTGCAAACAATTTCCGATTGGCATAGAGCTGGTGGAGTTCTCATTGTTGGCTACGAGATGTTTCGCAACCTGGTTCAAAACAAGACAACTGCAACTCGTCAAGCACCACTTACAATGGAAGAACATGAGCGAGTCCTAGCTGAAATTTTGAGTGGTCCTGACATAATCATTGCCGACGAAGCCCATAAGCTGAAGAATGCCAAATCCAGCCTTGCGTCTGCTGCCTCTCAATTCCGATCTAAATGTCGGATCGCTCTCACAGGCTCTCCACTTGCCAATAATGTTGAAGAATATCATTCTATGATTGAGTTCGTACAGCCTGGATACCTCGGTGGTGCCGTTGAGTTCCGTAGCAAGTACAAGGAACCTATCGAGGTATGTTCAGCACGCATATATTTCACGATTAGACAATTCCTCCCCCTCCCAACAGCAGTAAACTGACTAGACTTTCTGGAATTTAGGCAGGCCTTTTCGCGGATTCCATTTCTGACGACCGCCGACGGGCTTTGACGATGTTGGGTGTTCTGAACAGGGTGCTCGCACTTAAAGTCAATCGGGCTGACTTGTCAGTCCTCAGAAACGATCTACCACCAAAGAAGGAGTTCATCATGTCTGTACCACTTACAGATATTCAGCGCAAGGTCTACTCATTATATGTTCAGTCTTTGAAGGTGGGTGACAATCAACTCACAAAGGATGGGGAGGTTAAGCAGGCAACACTCTGGTCCTGGCTCGCGACTCTTTCATTGCTTTGCAATCACCCTTACTGTTTCAACGCCAAGATGCAGGAAGGACAGGGAGCTGCTCTCCCGAAGGCGAATACTCCAGATAATGCCATTGATGATAATGTCACTGCTCAGTTGGTCGACGTCCCTCTATCACAGGCCGGACTCTCGACAACCTTTGTTGAGGAGGTCACGAGACTCTTTGACGTCGAGGATCTCACTCAAGTCAACTTGTCTAATAAGGTCACAGTACTTTGCCAGATCTTGGATGCCGCAAAGGAGGCCGGTGATAAGACACTGGTTTTCTCTTCTTCGATTCCGACCTTGAACTACCTGGAAAAACTTTTCACAAGTCAAGGTCGCTCACTGGCTCGTCTTGATGGCAAGACTCCCATCACAAAGCGTCAACGTCTCGTCAAGGCCTTCAACAATGGCAATCAGGACGTTTTCCTCATTTCCACGACTGCTGGTGGACTTGGTCTGAACCTGCAAAGTGCGAACCGAGTTGTTATCTTTGACTTCAAATATAACCCGATTCAAGAAGAGCAGGCTGTTGGCCGCGCATAGTAAGTTGCCCCAATGTTTTCCATGGAGTAGCCATACCAACGGCCCCATGATACAGAGACAATCAGTCAACTAACTTTCTGTGCAGTCGCATTGGGCAGCTGAAGCCAACCTTCGTCTATCGTTTTGTCTGCGGAGGTACTTTCGAAGATAATGTCCACAATAAAACAGTCTTCAAGTCGCAACTTGCTTCTAGAGTGGTACGTACAGATCTAACCTAACCACCATGTCAGAGGCTACCTGCGAGGGATTATCAATATCCACTAGCCTTCCACCATCCACATAACTGACTGTTGTTCTAGGTTGACAAGAAGAGCCCCTTGGCTTATGCAAAGAAGAAGTTCGGCGATTTCCTCTTCGAACCCAAGGTCCTTTCTCAAAAGGATCTCACTGAGTTTCAAGGAATGGACCCTGCGGTTCTTGACAAGATCTTAGCCTCTCAAGCTCAGACAGCCACCATCCGTTCAATCGTTCAGACGGACACCTTCGAAATGGACGATGAGGATCATCTTACGCCTGCGGAGCAACTGGTGGTTGATAGGATGACAAGGGAGCTTAAGGCTTCCCAACTGGCTCAGTCTCAACCTTCAAACCCAACCCTCACCCAACCTCGGTCGTCTATGATCCCACATGTTGAGGCACAACGTTCCATGGTCCATCCGATTCAAAACGGTTCATCTGCGACACCACAGGTTAATACTCAACGACCAGAACAGTCTTTGAATCGATCTGTACAACCTGCGACGCCTCAAGCACAGCTCAACGGCTCTACCAGCTTGGGAAATATGAAGCAGACTCCAATTCTACCACCACCTTCGCAATATCCTCGTGGATCATTTGGAGGTCCGTCTTCACAGGCTGGACACTCTTCGCAGGTTGGAGCCACTGCATCGAACCCAGGTAGAATTCCTAGTAGCTCCGCATCCAGCAACAGTCCTCCAATCATGGGTGCGAACACGCGTCATCTTGCTGAAGTCCAGTCTCCATGGGAAAGACATGAAAAGCCGCAGGACCTTCGCCGCGTATCGGACATGGGTCACCAACAAAGCCCTTCCAAGGTTGTTCCCACTCATGTTACCCATACACCCAATGCGAATGATGGATCCAGTCGGTCAGAATTGCAGAAGGTGAGTTTTTTTTTTAAACGACGGTATACATCTGGCTCCGAAACTCACTCCCTGATAGCCGCATCGTGCAATTCTACCCTTGCTCCGCAATGCGTATAGATTGAGTATGCCAGGTGACCCGACCACGTCAAAGCTTCCGGAGCATATCTTTAAAAGTACAAAGGAGATCGCTGACGGCATAAATTCTGAGATCGAGACCCGTTTCATCGACGCGGCAAACAAGTCGCTGTATAGGGAAATGGCATTCAATGTGCTTCGGGCTGATTCCCAAAAAGGTCGCCAAATGATAGAGTCGCAGTTGAGTATCAATGATTTTGTCAATGATCTAACTCGTCAAGGCCCTCCATCAACTTCACAAAAAGTAGGCATTTCTACACCTTCTGCACCTTTGCATACCTCCCCTTCCCAGCACAAGGCACATGGGGTTGAACGCTCTCAGAGTATTCTGACAACCTCAACCTCAACGCCAATAGCAAACCTTCTAGGATCAACCACAGAACAAAATTCCAACTCAGTCCCTCACAGTGAACTCGAACGTTACCTAGGTAGCAAAAACTTGAGCATCATCGGAAAGGGACGGGAATTGTTGGATCGCTGCAAGGATCAAGCACAGGGCTTGATTCTAGCAGAAGATTCAAATCACGAAATGTTGCCTGAACAACATGATGGAAAGATTGTGACGGACGTTGCTGGCGACAATAAATCACCAATAGCTTCAGTCGCCCACTCTGCTCCATACGAATCTAGCAACAACTTCACACGTCTTCTAAATCGACTCTTTAACTCGAAGTGCTAATTTATTGCGAATCTAGTCTGCGATGATGAAAGCCATGAATGGACAGTTCTCCAGCTCGCGTCCCCCAGTCCAGAACTTGAAGACACCAGTCAATGGCAAGAACAATCGCAAGCGCAGTCGCAATGTTAATAATGGCAGCTCTAGCATGAGAGATGACGATGCAAGAGCTATGGCTAAAGTCGACCGAAACCATCTCGCCAAAGGTGCTCTCCCGGTATCCAGACCCCACAACGATGACAGAAGTCACCATGGCAGATAACATAGGGATGCGGAACTTGGGGTTTTGACAGGCGAGGAGATTTTGAGACGGGAAAGACTTGCAAGCTTCTCTGCATCCACAGCTCCCTCCAAGGATAACTAAGCAACGCGCCTGGCTATTGCACCACCGTGTACCTAGACAATTTCTTTGCTTTTCTTTTCACTATTGACTGGTCTGTAGTCAATCAATTGGGGGGATTTCTTTGCATTGACCGAGGCGTTATGGGAAACGATACCACTGCATAGACTCTTGTTACTTCAGGGCGCATCGGTGTTTGTTTTCTCCCGTTGCATTGGTGGATTCTAAATATTAATGGTGGAAATTGGATAGCGTTCATGGATGCGTATCAGGGGTTGACCTCTTTAGAACGACTGACTCACGAAATAGCGTGCAAAAGCAACTTGTAGAATAGAATCAACTACTTCAACTCACTTGCTGGCTCTCTCCCGTAATGTGATCGAAGTCTTAAAGGCTTTCTGAAGGCTGGTACATTGTCTTTGATATTTCTAAGCCTTTACAGTGCCCGAGGTTATGGAAAGTGCAATTCGTCTCCCCGCAGTCTAAGAGGGAAGTTATTGAGCACTGGGAGAGTTCCCAACCCGAATCGGCATTTCATTGTGCTAACACCGATTATGTAAGACATCGATAATAAGTGCATGAGATCACGCTAGTCGCAGGAATGGGGAAACTCTTTGCAGTTTACACAGAACTTAATACTGGTTTTCTAGGCTGTGAAGTCACTGAGTCAGGGGCAGGTTGAGCGAAGGGTATGCCTGTTACCTTTTTCTGTGTCTGAATCTTAGAATTTTGAGAACTATGACATGATAGATAACCCTACTCCAGGTTTTTAAGAATGGTAGTCTGTGGGAAGCTCACGGAGAGCACGCAAAGGCTACACTTCCGACCCTAGCAACGCTCGCCGTATTTCCTGAGCTGAACACTCTGCTTAATCTACTACCCACTTTCTGCTGCTGTCTTGCAATGTCATGTATCCATTCTGCCGAGGAGCTAGGCATACCCAGGCTTCTTTGAGTGTTTAACAGCCAAGGCCTTTCGGCCTCCTATGAAGTTAAGATACTGGCTATACTTTGGGAAGCTTGGATTCGCGGTAATTTGCGAGCTGCAATAAAACCTGCTTGAGATTGTGGGAAACATTGGAATAAACTGTTTCCTTGTGAGACCTACCGAGATCGAATAAGATTGCGGCCAATATTAACTCAGGCACGCTCGTTGTGTAAGCTTTTCAGATTGCATTGGATAGGCATTGTGTACTATTGAAATCCGCAAGACACAGCGGCATATCGAGATGGGCAGAGATCCTTTGATAAACCTTTCAAAACAAACATAGATTAGCAACTCATACAAATAATGCACTGTCGGCTTTGGCTGGAAACCTAAGGTAACTTAGCTGGGCTGAGTTGGAGGTGAGGTGAAGTGAGGTGATTGGGTGCTCGGGAAGGGAGCTTAACCCAATAAGCGAAAATCTAGCGCCTATATGTAACGAAATAAACAAATTTCTGGCAACAAAAGCTCACACACGCCCGCGTGGGGTTCATCTAACAGCTTCGCTGTTGTTAGTTCCCCTGCCTACGCGGAAAAAAGTTTAATTGGTTGTATCAAGAAGCTATACTGAACCCTAAGGACTAGGAATTGCAGAGAGTATCCGGGGTTCAAATAGTTGTGCTTTAAAACTGCTCGGGTTTTCAAGGCGAAGGCGCAATGCTGACGCAGAAGTTTCCAACAAAGTCGTGTTAAATGAGCAAAACGTTCGGAAATTGAAATGAAAACGAGGTATGTGGTTCCATTTCCCGCTAGAGTAACATCATCGCTAATAATTCACACGCATTATCAAAACAAAACATCATTTTTTTCTGGTACTTCTCTTTCTCGCTTCCCAAAGTGTTTCCCTGAAGGTTCAATTAATTATATTGTACCGCTGTGGGATCCAGCCCCTCACGACGACGCGACATGAGGTTGACTTAACATAAACACGTTGGTGAATACCCAATTGAAATTTGCTTCTGGGAATGCCCCGCATGACCTGCCACCAACCACGGCTATGTAATGACATGAATTCGTATTCCAATTCCTCTATATATATATTTTTGGCGGGCGGAGATGTGGGCAATGTCCTAGGGAGGTTTAGCGATACCATAAACAAACAAATGAGCTGCTAGGTATGGGTCCTGAACGATCAATCCTGTCTACTGGATGGATACGAAGGTTCAAATCATGCATTTGCAAAGGCAATTCGGAGCAAACGTTTGTTCTTCATCCAAATGGAACTGCTGGAGGGGGCTGCTGGAGGGGATTGCTTGAGTGTCACATGTAAAGAAGCATTCCCGTGGGTGGGCTCGCGCAAGGAACTTCGTAATGCACCTTGTATTGTTATTACCGTGTCCAGAACGAACTGGGCATGGTACTAGTAGCGGCGCATCTGATTGTCTGCTCTCAGGACCTTTATTATTTTTTTAATTTTTAATTTTTTTGAAGTTCGGCGGCATGTCATTGATTTGGGGGGTTGGATGTCTGTTTGCTTTGCTAGTGTTGAGGTATGTATTGAAATAAACGAAAATTGGCAACAAACAGCACAGAAACTCGTGCGTGGAACGTCCACAGTCAACTTTCAACGGTTGCGCGGTGTAATCATCACGGGGCTGTCTCATACCGGTCTTCAGTGTCCCACGTCTTGCTCGTGGACGAATGAAACGCATCTAAACAAGGACACATTAATGGGGGCCGCTGGGCAAAGAATCGGCCTATGGTGACTGTGAGCTACGGCACGTATTCCAAAACCAAAGAGGAAAATAAAAACAACAGGTAAGATCTCTCTCTGTACATAAGATGATACTAATAATTGGAACATATACCAAAAACAATTTTTTTGTTCTTTTTTTCCCCCGGGTTATTTTTTTTGGGGCCTCACTTCCAACTTGAGGGCACGGTCAGTGGAAGCAGCAGTGGCATAATTCCTCGCGCCTCAGAATTTTCGTTTTTCGCAAGAGTTTCAATTTCCATGTTATAAACAGTCATGGGGAACGATGCTCTGCACAATATGCCGAGTGCCATGTTTTTGAGAGGCAACATTATCTGTGCTGACAAACCTTTACTCACGCCTTCGTTCCAGTCATAATCCTGAATACGAACTTTCTAAGAACAAACAGCTCGAACACCCCCGCGCGGGGTATTATCGTCAGCTTCGCCGCTGGTTAGATTCCCTGCCTATGCGGTAAGCATATTTAATTGGTTGTAGTCAAGAGTCCACACTGGGCTTCAAGGGGCTAGGAGAGTAACCGAAGTTCCAATGGGCGGTCTTTAAAACTGCTCGGGTTTTCATCTCTGAGAGCGTAACGCGCAGAGGTAGTTTCCAACAAAGTCGTGAGTGAGTATTTTTTTCTTTTGCCTCTTGCTTGCATCTTATGGCCACCCATAGTCTCTGCTTTTTCATCCGCGACAGGAAGAAAGAAACCGGTTCCTTTTAGAATTGACTATACACACCCACTTAGAAATTTTCTGAGGGCTGCGCTAAAGAAAAATGCCCCTATCCTGATCCTGGCTGAATGAATTGCCCATGTGCCACATTTTTTATCGCACTTCTGCTTGCAGGCCTCTTCCGGGACATATCGTAAAACAATCAAGGTAATTTCGATGCATTGGGCATAGCAAAATTAGTGATACAAGCATTCATCTGGTCTCGCTGATTTGTTTTGGTCTTTTTGGGGTCAGGATGTCGTTGATTTTGGTAGCCGAATTTTTTCTTTGCCGTTGTTGACCGAGCGATCTCGCTTATTCTGCCACGACAATACTTCGGCTTATGACCATGATGCCTCCTGAATGTGGGGACTCATCAATTAAATGATCGCTGGGAGGTATCTTAGGAAAAATGAAGGAATGCTATTACTATCAATTTCAAACTCACGTGGTTCCCCGCCCATTTTGGTAAGGTTTCCTCGTTGTGTGGACCAGGCAAGGCCTTCCAGCAAGCTGCTGTATGAACTTGGAATTCAAGGACGCTTCCTCGAGCCGTCGAAATGGGATATGTTGAGATGGATATTGCTATGCTGTTCAGAGATAAAGTTCAAACATGAGCTCTAGAATTACAGGAAACCCTCGGTGGTTGACACTCACTGTCAGGTCAAAGTACTCGATGACCACAGAGTTTTGAACTATCGTTGTAGTCCTGACTGCTGATGTGACTGAAAGCAATTCGTGAACATGTACTCACGCTCTTCAACACGAATAACCACGAGGCTTGGGACCGGTAAGTTGGCCGAGTGATTAAATCTACTTTCTAGTTGTCTGGATCTATCTGTACAATTTCTATTCTAGGGTCTCAAAATTCCAAAAATGTTCCCTCCTAATCATGCATCCGCCATCATCTCCTTGATCCACACGCCGACTTTCTCTGCTACCGTCTCACTGTGGCCTGTTCCAAGTTAGTCCTGTGCAAGTAACGCGGGATGATAGAGCTTACGAATGCAAAATCCGTGAGGAATGCCACTCTCATCAATCATCATGACTGGCTTCGAGCTCTGTCGTGCTCCTTCCCGGCCTCTGGCGGCAATGAGCGCATCACGAGTGTGATCTGCTACCCAGTGGTCCTACGCCTGTCAGTTTACAGTTCATTGGAAGGACAAAGAGATATACATTTTGCCCAAAGTAGAAAATCAGCTTTGGAGATTTAGACTTGGAGTCTGGATCCTCATGCTCGATACCCCAAATATCTTCATCCCACTTATCTTCCGTGATGAAGTCCATCTCATCCTTGGCCATGTGTCTGTTCCGAGTCAGTACTTTCAACTTTTCAGATTAGGAGCATGATCGACCTACAAAGCTTGCCATACACCCATCCGACTTCTCAGAAAGCTCGTCGTGACTTCTGCAGCTTCACTTGGCATCCTCGCCACTAAGCCTACTAGCCACTTCAATGTACTCCCTGGTGCTAGGTAAACCAGACCCTTTGCAACCGTTCCCACCTTCTTGGCGAAATCTGGAATGCGGAATAAGGTGCTGATTTTGACTCCGCTGGGAGACTTCGCAATATGGGTGACGGTTGGGAAAAGTAGGATCCCAGCTGAGATACTGGTAAGCGAGAACTTTCCGAGTCGTCCGATGAGTTCAAGGAGAATGTAAGAGCCGACGGAATGCCCGATTAGGATCACCCTATCGTAGTGTTGATCTTTTTGAAGTCCTGAGGGTATGCGTTGGGATTTGAGAGCGGAGAGGGAGATTTCGATTTGTTCTTCCAAACTGTAAGGTATGTTTCTGGTTTCTAATTCCGAGTCTACGAAGCCGGCGAGAGATTGTCCATGGATATGGTAGAGGTCCTGGCTGTTCTGCGATGTGTTGAGGATGTTGTGAAGGCTGTGGAGGAAGGTGTTGTAATAGCCGATGAGTCCGGGATTGCCGGTTATGAAAAATATGAGGTGGTGGGTTGCAGAGGGCGAGGTGGACGAGGGGTGGATGGATATTTGAGAGGCTGTGTTGATTTTGGTATTTGGCGACGCCGTTTCGGGTGATTCTGGGGGGAGTTGGGTAGACATGGTCGCTGAGAATTGATGACAGGAGGGGATGGATATGCAGACTAATACTCTCGATCTGCTCCCTCTTCTGCCAGTACGGTCTACAATACCCGAGGACAAGTATCAATTGCTGGGAGTCGATAGAAGTTCATACTTTGAAGTCAAATCCGGACTTGCTGAAGGATGGAAGGCGTGGGTTGGAGGTTTCGAGGTTCTTGGAAGGAACTCTGGTAGGGCGGCCGAAAGGGAACCCAATGGCAGAAGCAAGAGAGCTCGCTACCCCTTTTCCAACTGTTGTTGTCTTCTACCCACATGGCTAGTTCTTGCAGGAGTAGCCGAGAAGTCATAACAAATCATTCTGACAAAGTATCCTTTACAAGCTGAGGGGATTCCAGGCTTTGAGAGCTGATCCGGAATGGGTATTTTGAATTTTTGGGATACCTCAAATCAATTTTCGTGCAGCTCTACCTAGGCACTGACTTCTATTGATAAGTATGTCTATCAGCATTGATGCCTCTATTGTATGCTCACTTAGAATACTTCAGTTCATTAGACCTCAGGAAGAGATGTCCCAAGATTGGAAACCCTCTCACACGTGATTTCACTGAGTCAATTGCAGACGGTGCTCTACTATGTCCCCTTGAGGCTTGAGAACATCGAGGCGCATTAGCTGATATTATGTACAGGATAGAAGTCCATATTGCCCTCAGCACATGCCTCTAGGAGGGCTTCATCTCGCAGGTGAATTGAGCCTCATCCACGTGATAGATGTGATGACATAAGGAATGCCCCTGCCTTAGCCCAAGATAGTTAGCGTGCTCCAAACAACCCGTACCTACCAGCAGTCTCTATCACACCTCAGCCACCACTTTCTGCCTAAGGCTTCAACACAAGCATCCTGATCTTGTAGGGAGACAACTTCTCTCCACCAAAACCACCGCGACGAGGATTTTACCGCGACGAAGACCGCTTGCGCCGCCAATCCCCCTCCCCTAGCTTCTGTATACAGGACCTCGACATTCACCACGTCGCATTCCACGCGACTGCTGGTCGCATCCCCTATCCCATATTCACTTTTCGACCGGAGCCTAGCCACCCTCCAACATCCCACGATTCGGCCATCCACGTCCAACGACTGAAGGACATCGCGCCAAGCTCGTGCATCTACGAAAAGTCGTTGAACATCAACACTGTGACGCGCCGCACACTTTCATCGCGCGATAACCCCTTCCTTCACCTCCCCGATCCATTATCGACTCTCGTTTTGGCCATTGCCGCCTTTCGCCCACCAGCACATTCAACCTACGGGCTCGTCTGTCACATCAACCCTGATGCGCAAGGCTGGCTCCTGATATGCGCCGAAGCTAATCAGCATAACCACGAAAGCCCTCTGCAAGTGAACACTCATTTACCTCGCAATCATGGCTTCGGTTCAGACCGCACCAGCTGTCCAACAGCCTGGTACAGCCATGCCAATGACGCCAGAAAACATGAAGAACTACCTTCAGGTAAGAGTCCAACACATCTCCAGGTATCTGGCACATGCTGACTTCTAGAAGAGATACAAGCAGATGAAGGATGCAGGTATCTCGGATACAGACCCTGAATTCCAGAAGATCCACCAATACCTCACATCAATGCAGCAGCAACGTATATACCAACAGCAACGAGTTGCCTTCGCTCAACAACAGCAGCAACAGCAGATGATGAACCAGCAGAATGCTGCCACCTCCGCAGCGAATAGTGCAAATGGTACACGAACTGCCCCTGCTCCTGCGCCAGCTTCCCTTCCCACCACACAAGCTCCTGTCACAACCTCCTTGGGACCGTCTGCAATTCCTGCAACAGCTTCACTAGCATCTGCACAAAAGGGAGGAGTGCAGAGATCAGCACCTGCAGGAAGTGGAGGATACTTCTCACCCGAGCAATTGGGCATACTTAAGCAGCAGATCTTTGCTTTCAAGTGCTTGTCGAAGAACATGGGCATCCCACAGGCCGTTCAACAACAGCTCTTTGCATCGCAAAAGAAGTCTGCCCGTTCTGTCGATGGGTCCCTCGAAGCCTCAGCCTCTAAGGCAGATGATGCGCAAACTACCACAAATGGCGTCGATGAAGCTACCACAGCAAAGGAGATTGATGCGATCAAGGTCCATGAATATATTGGCTTCGAACCAACACGTGCTACCCTCAAGGACAAGATTGGCTACTCCACACACCAGAAGAGGGAGGTTAGACAATTCATTCCTAGCATTATGCCATCTGGTGTCAATCTCGAGAAAATTCGACAGGAGCGCGAAACTGTCATCTACAATCGCATTCAAGCTAGATTGGCTGATCTCAAGGCTCTCCCTGCGAACATGGCGCATTTGGAAGTGCGCGGCGATGAATTGACCATCGAGGATTCCGTTAAGCGCAAGGCTCTGATTGAGATGAAGTTGCTTGGTCTGGTTCAGAAGCAGCGCAACATGCGGGAGCGAATCGGACGCCAGATGATCCAATATGACAATCTTGCAATGACCGCGAATCGCAGCCACTACAGACGCATGAAGAAGCAGACCTTGCGAGAGGCACGCATTACCGAGAAGCTTGAGAAGCAACAA
Source organism: Cadophora sp. M221 (assembly GCA_017366145.1). Lineage (NCBI taxonomy): Eukaryota > Fungi > Ascomycota > Leotiomycetes > Helotiales > Ploettnerulaceae > Cadophora > Cadophora sp. M221. Next base: position 27,443 of record JAFJYG010000333.1, on the reverse strand, counting down.
CGTGATGCTCGCGAGACTCGTGAGAAGAAGAAGCACGCTGATTACCTTACTACTGTTCTTAATCATGCACGTGAAGTCAACATTGCGGCCAACAATCAGAGAGTAAAGATTGGCAAGTTAGGCCGTATGATGGTTGCACAACACCAAAATATTGAGAAGGAGGAGCAGAAGAGAATCGAGCGAACAGCCAAGCAACGTCTCCAAGCTCTGAAGTCCAACGACGAGGAGGCATACTTGAAGCTCCTCGATCAAGCAAAGGACACTCGTATCACTCATTTGCTTCGCCAGACCGATGGTTTCCTTTCGCAACTTGCATCGTCCGTCAAGGAGCAGCAAAGAAAGGCTGCCGAGCGCTATGGAGATAATGCAGATGAATTCCTGGACGATTCCTCCGACGAGGATGAGGAGGAGGAGCAAGACGTTCGTAAGATCGACTACTATGCTGTTGCTCATCGTATCAAGGAAGAAGTCACAGCGCAGCCGTCAATTCTTGTCGGTGGTACACTCAAGGAGTATCAAATCAAGGGTCTTCAGTGGATGATTTCCCTCTACAACAACAACCTCAACGGAATTCTTGCAGATGAGATGGGCCTTGGAAAGACAATTCAGACAATCAGTTTGCTCACATACCTTGTTGAGAAGAAGAAGCAGAACGGTCCCTTCCTTGTCATCGTACCGCTCAGTACCTTGACGAATTGGAACCTTGAGTTCGAGAAGTGGGCTCCGTCACTTGCAAAGGTTGTCTACAAGGGTCCGCCTGCGACTCGAAAGCAACAACAGCAGCAAATTCGTTACGGTAACTTCCAGGTTCTCTTGACAACCTACGAGTACATCATCAAGGACAGACCTATTTTGAGCAAGATCAAGTGGATTCATATGATCATTGATGAAGGTCATCGTATGAAGAACTCCTCCTCGAAGCTCAGTGCGACTCTGACACAGTACTACAATACTCGATATCGTCTCATTTTAACCGGAACGCCACTGCAGAACAATCTTCCCGAGTTGTGGGCTCTTCTTAACTTCGTCCTCCCAACCATCTTCAAGTCCGTGAAGTCGTTTGATGAGTGGTTCAATACACCTTTCGCCAATACTGGTGGCCAAGACAAGATGGAACTGACGGAAGAAGAACAAATTCTGGTTATTCGTCGTCTTCACAAGGTTTTGCGTCCATTTTTGCTTCGTCGTCTGAAGAAGGACGTGGAGAAAGATCTTCCTGACAAGACGGAGAAAGTCATCAAGTGCAAATTTTCTTCGCTGCAATCTCGCCTCTACAAACAAATGGTCACACACAATAAGCTCGTTGTCAGTGATGGCAAGGGTGGAAAGACTGGCGCCAGAGGTCTCAGTAACATGATCATGCAGCTTCGGAAGCTCTGCAATCATCCTTTCGTGTTCGACGAGGTTGAGAACCAGATGAATCCTCTCAACACAAGCAACGACCTCTTGTGGAGAACTTCCGGTAAATTTGAGCTTCTCGACCGTATCCTGCCCAAATACCAGAAGACCGGTCACAGAGTCCTCATGTTCTTCCAGATGACTGCCATTATGGACATTATGGAGGACTACTTGAGATACAGAGGCATTATGTTCATGCGATTGGATGGTACTACCAAGTCTGATGATCGTTCAGATCTTCTCCGGGAGTTCAATGCACCCGACTCGCCTTACTTCATGTTCTTGCTTTCCACTCGTGCTGGTGGTCTGGGTCTAAATCTGCAGACGGCTGATACAGTCATCATCTACGACTCTGATTGGAATCCTCATCAAGATCTCCAGGCTCAAGATCGTGCTCATCGTATTGGTCAGAAGAACGAAGTCCGAATTTTGAGACTCATCAGTTCAAATTCGGTCGAGGAGAAGATCTTGGAGCGTGCCAAGTTCAAGCTTGATATGGATGGCAAGGTCATTCAGGCTGGTCGATTCGACAACAAATCCTCCGAGACTGATCGTGATGCCATGCTTCGTGTCATGTTGGAGACTGCTGAAGCAGCCGAGACTCTTGAACAAGAGGAGATGGACGACGAGGAGCTCAACGAGATCCTTGCTCGTGGGGATCATGAGAAGGTATTGTTCGACGAAATGGATAAGGAACGTGCCAAGGACATGACCTATGGTACCGCGCCTGGAAGCAAACGCGTACCACGTCTCATGGCAGAGAGCGAACTCCCAGAAATCTATATGTCTGATGGCAATCCAATCTCAGATGAGCCGGAAGAGATCAAGGGTCGCGGTGCTCGAGAGCGAACTACAGTCAAGTACGATGATGGCCTCACAGAGGAGCAGTGGCTCCAAGCCGTGGATGATGACGAGGACTCCCCGGAGGCTGCTGCTGCTCGGAAGCAGGCTCGCAAAATCCGAAAAGAAAATAACCGACTTAAGAGAGCTGGCGAACTACCAGGCTCCGTTGAGAACTCCCCCCCTGGAAGTCGTGACAGCACCGAGGAGCCTGAGCCCGAGCCAACACCGAAGAAGGGCCGTGGTCGGAAGCCTGGAAAGAATGAGAAGCGCAAGGCAGATGAGCTTGATGATGAGCCGCCTGCCAAGCGAAAGCGCGGCCCAACTGGTCGGCCCTCCAAGGGCGGCACCTCGAATACTGACAGCATGACTCCCAAGCATCGAAGCACCCTTCAAGGCAGCCTGCGCAAGGCCTATGAAGCTGTCATGAAGATCACGATCGTGAACTCCGAGTCTGAAGATAGCGATGACGAGGAGGGACCAACCGATGAAAACAAAGGCCCATACGTTCTTGTTGGCCCTTTTGTTTCCCTACCGTCAAAGAAAGCCTTCCCAGACTACTATGGCATTATCAAGGAACCAATTGCGCTCAAGACCATGGAGAAGAAAATCAACAAGGAGGAGTATTCGAGCCTAGCGGATTTGATGAAGGATGTTCGCTTGATGGTCACCAACGCCAAGACCTACAATGAGGAAGCCAGCGCAATTTGCATTGATGCTGTCAAAATCCAAGTGAGTCGACACTGCCGAGCTTTTGACTCGTTTTTATGGATGCTAACGATCGCTAGGATGCCTTTGAATCTCTGATCCAAGATGAGATTAGGGATCACCCTGAGCTTGGCGATGGAGATGATTCTTCACCAAATGGTGGTTCGACCGCTCCTACGACTAATACGGGAACCCCAGTTCCAGGTCCGTCTAATGGCAAGATCAAGCTCATCTTCAACGCCAATGCTACTGCAAACGGTGGCAGCAGCGGGCGTCAAAGCGATGATGACTAGAGGCAAGTTTGATCCCCAGAACTGGCCTGCGAGGAGTTTTACGATAGAGAGCTGGGAGACTTTGGAGGGAGGAGTTTGCATATTTTGGTGTCGCTGGCATGGAGTGTGGATAAGAATTGGCGTTACACAGGCGAAAAAACTTGGGGATTGACTAATCTCTTGCCTCGGGGCACTGCAGACTTGCTTTGGGCTAATTTGCCTAGATTGTACTTTAGTAGAGAAACAATGAAGATGTATGACTTGTAGGACTTATATCTATTTGATCGTGAATTGAAAACAATTTTAATTGACATGATAAGGGAGCACGAAGTGGGCGAAAACGCCGCCAACACATTCAGCTCCAACTCTTGGAGGTGGATATTATTTGGACGGTAATGGTTGCGCCATCCATCTCTGGCACGACGTGTGGCTACTTTTCTCCTACTGGGGGTTCCTAACTTGCTGCTATAGTTAAAATTAATAGTTCGATGATTCTAGTTGAAATTTGTGGCTTGTCATACTCAATTTCTAGCTTGCAGTTGGGTGAGCTCGGACGGGACTTGCCAGTGGTGTTGTAAAACCAGAATAGGCTTAGCTCCAAGGCTGAACTCCCAGATCGCGAGTTCTCAATCCTCAGTACTCAAATTTCCTACAGCCTTTTGAACACTATTTCACCCAACCGCAAACCCTCGGTGGTCTCGTTGATAAATCTTCTTTATTACTGGTCACTCTTTATTTTTGATCAGATGTCCCGCGTCCATTAGCACACCTTTCTCCCATTTGCAAGCGTTTGCGCCTCGACGCGCTTGTGCTCAAATCACCATCTCACCATCTACACGAAGTCGCAAACACATCCACATCTACAATGTCAGCAGTTGAGAACGATGCCCCAAATGGCGGGCCAAACGGGCATGCTATTGTTTCCCCTGGGCATAGGGTCATGAGCAAACGGTTCTCCGATATTCCTTCTGCGATCGATATTCCAGTCCAGGGTGAAGACGACGACCAAGCTGTGGAAGTTGATCTCGAAGATCTGCTAGATGATCCGACCGAACTGTGTACGCTGCTGGAGAATGAAGGTGCAGCACGAACATACTGGATGACAGTCTCGCTGGCATACGCGAAGCAGAAGAAGGTCGACCACGCAATCGAGATGCTGCTCAAGGGTGGGCAAGCTATGAAGGGTGGACCAAAAGAGAAGCTCAGCATGCTTACCTGCTTGTGCTGGATGTACCTGTGGAAAAGCAGAGAGGCTCCTCGAGTTGCCCCAGAAGGCGCATTGGTTTCGGAGGCGAAGACGAAGGAATACTATTTGCAGCTTTCGACATCAACCCTCAATGAAGCACTGCGAATAAACCCTGGATTCCCTCCCCTCTTCCTGGCACGCGGTGTCCTTCAGCTCCTCAAAGCATCTCTGCAGCCTCCTTCGAAGTCTTCGGCACCTGGCGCGTTGGATCAAGACAAGGCTGATATTCTACGAGCGTCGCTCAAGTCGTTTGAAGACGCCCTCCGAGTCTCCGGGCAAAGGAACATGATGGCACAGCTGGGGAAAGCTAGAGCATTGTTCTCGTTGGGGAAATATGCGGAGGCGCTGGAAGGCTACCAAGACGCTCTTCTGAAGATGCCGGAATTGGTAGATCCAGATCCACGAATTGGAATTGGGTGCTGTTTCTGGATGTTGGGATTCAAGGAGGACGCAAAGACTGCTTGGGAGCGTGCTTTGGAGATCAACCCAGATTCAAAGATTGCCAATATCCTCCTCGGCCTGTTCTACCTCGATTCGAGCTCCCACGTACCAACAAACGGACCAGAGTTCCTAAAGCTATACAAGAGGGCGATGACGGAATACACACAAAAGGCATTTAAGGCAGACAAGGATCTGCCATTGACTTGCGCCACATTCGCTGGATACTTTCTGTCACGAAAGTCGTTGCCCAATGTCGATACTCTTGCACACAAGGCCATTCAATACACGGATGTCAATGCTATTGCAAGTGACGGATGGTACCTTTTGGCTCGTAAGGAGCACTACGAAGACGAATACGAGCGGGCAGCGGACTACTACCGACGAGCAGATGAAGCCAGAGGTGGAGCTGATCGCGGCTACCTTCCAGCGAAGTTCGGCGCAGCTCAACTGTCCGTCCTGAAAAGTGATTTTGGAGAGGCGAAGTTGAGACTAGAAAAGATCATTCAGCAGTCTAAAAATGTGGAAGCCATGATTCTTCTGGGAACTCTCTATGCCGAGGAGGTATTTCATAGCCAACCAACCGGTGCCAAAGAGGAAAAGTCAACCGAGTTCAAGAAGGCTGTTGGATATCTGGAGAGTGTGCGGACAGCCTGGAAAGATTCAAAGAAGAACCTTGTGCCTGATGCATCTGTTCTTCTGAACCTGGCACGACTCTACGAGACCGATCAACCCGAGAAGAGTTTACAATGCTTGCAGCAAGTCGAGCAACTCGAATATGATCAGATCCCCGAAGATGAGAAGCCCAAAGATCCAGAAGAGGAGGCCACGTTCAAGAATACTCTTCGAGAAGGTCTACCGCCTCAGCTTCTCAACAACATTGGTTGTTTCTACTACCAAGCTGAAAAGTATGAGCAGGCCCGAGACATGTTCCAAGTTGCATTGAGCGCTTGTATCAAGGTCGGAGAGAAGCAAGAGGAAATGGACACAGATGCACTTGTAACGACAATCAGTTACAACCTAGGTCGAACCTACGAGGCTAGTGGGCTTCTGGATGAGGCTCACACGGTCTACGAAGGACTCCTCACCCGCCACAGTGACTACACCGATGCGCGAACTCGCCTTGCATACATTGCTCTTCGTCAAAGCCCAACAGAAGATGGTCCCAAGGCGATCGCCAAACTCTACCAAGACTCCTCTGCAGATCTCGAAGTGCGAGCACTGTACGGCTGGTATCTTGGGAAGGTCAACTCAAAGAAGAAGGGTCATATTTCCGAGGATCCCGAGCTTCGTCATTACAAGCATACCTTACAGCAATATGAGAAGCATGATCGATACGCTCTAATCGGCATGGGCAACATCTACCTCATGAGCGCTCGTGAGATGCGCCGCGAGACCGAACAAGAGAAGCAAAAGCGAAGCAACATGTATATCAAGGCCGTCGAGTTCTTCGAAAAGGCTCTGCAATTAGACCCCCAGAATGCATATGCTGCTCAAGGTATCGCCATTGCCTTGGTCGAGGACAAGAAAGATTACAAGACTGCTTTGACGATTTTCATCAAGGTCAGAGACACTGTCAAGGATCCAAGCGTCTACGTCAACCTTGGTCACATTTTTGCGGAGTTGAGACAGTATTCTAAGGCTATTGAGCATTATGAGCTTGCGTTGTCAAAGGATCGATCGCACGATGCCCAAATTCTCGCTTGTTTGGGCCGTACGTGGCTTTTGAAGGGCAAGGCAGAGAAGAGTTCGCAGGCTTTCAGAAATGCTTTAGACTACTCTCAGAAGGTTGGTCTTCTAGTTCCTATCTAATGAACCTCACACTGACAAGATCTAGGCACTGGCGATAGCCCCAGAACAAATCCATTTCAAGTTCAATGTTGCCTTTGTGCAGATTCAACTTGCTGCGACAGTCTACAGTCTTACCGAAATGCAAAGAACACTAGCAGAAGTGCAAGCTGCAGCCGACGGGCTTGAGGAGGCCATTGAGTCTCTGGAGGCTATTGCTCAACATCCCTCGACCCCTTACCCGAAACACGACATTGAGCAGCGAGCCAACATGGCACGAAACACCATGCGTAAGCAACTCGATCGTTCAATTCAAGCCCAAAAAGAATACGAGGAGAAGAATGCCGAGAAATTGCTTGCTTCGAAGCAAGCTCGAGAAATCGAGCTCAAGAAACGCGAAGACGCCCGAATTGCTGCGGAAGAGGCTGAGCGTGCGCGTAAACTCAAGATTGCCGAGGAGAGACATAAGATTGCTGAGAGAGACCGAGAACTGGCCGACGCCCGATTCGAAGAAGAACGGGCTAGGGAAGCTGCAGAACTCACCACTGACAGCGAAACTGGTGATAAGGTCAAGCGAAAGAAGAAGCCTCGTGCTGGTGGCGCTGGTGGGAAGCGAAAGAAGAAGAACGAGGACGGAATCACAGATGATGATGAGAGCGGAGCGGAACCCCAACGAAGAAATCGCCGGGGCAGTGGTGGTGACAGTGACGAAGAGAAGCCCAAGCCAAAGAAGAGAAGATTGGCGAAGAAGGCGGCCCAAGAGAAGCCCAACAAATTCAAGAGTAGTGAGATTGTTGTAGAGAGTGATAGTGACGGCGATGATGGTGCGGCCGCTGCGGCAAGGGAAATGGACAATGATGTTGGAGATGAAGCCAACGATATGGACGTTGATGCAGGAAGTGAGGATGAGACTGTCTCCGCTCCTGCTACCTCGAAACGCAAGAGTCGACGGACAATGATTGACTCGGACGATGAGGACGAAGATGAAGATGCTGCTCCTGCACCAGCAAAGGAAGACTCACCCGCGACGGCCAACGGCGATACTGCTGATACACCTATGGCGGATTCGGATGACGAGTAGACGGACTCCCTGCTTACCTTTCCAAAAGTTTTCGGAGACGAGCGAGTTTGCACGATGGCGATCCCGGATGGCATGCTGCGATAGTATGGTTGGGCATCCATTTTGGATTTTGGGGAGCAGACCAGAGCATCGGGGACAGAGTCACAGTATGTTGGCAATGAGATGCAAGAAATGATCTGATTTCCCCCTTCCTTCATTCCTTGCACAGCTGAGTATTGCGTTGCGTCGCGTCGCGTCGCATCGCATCACCTTGTCCTTTCCACGGTGACGCAGATCATTGGGTGGATGGAGCATGTATGTTTTTTGTTGTAAAAGTATACGGAGATCGAGCAGGTTCGGGTTGGGAAATGGGGCGTGCGTCTCATCTTAACAGGAATTCAATATAACCTCAATTCTGATACCAACCTCCCACCATATCTACATTCATTCTTACCTACCTGTCGGATAACCCCCTCGCTTACAATACATGGCATTACATGTGCATGTGAAGTTGGTTGGCATCTCTCACTTGGGACGGCAATTGCTTTTTGGTCGATCTGGCAGGGGCTCGCTGGCTGGTCCTTGCGCAGCTACTCTTCTCGATCCGGACACTTTTTTGTTGAATGATATTCGTTTCTTTTTGTGGTAAGCTAACGATTCGCTTGGTTTGCCTATTTTTTTGCTTTTTGCCTACCATGCGGAATGGGTGCAGGTCTGACCCGCGTGTGATTTATATACCTGTTATTACATATGCGGGGACCAGGTTGTCGGGTACGAACCCTTTGAATATTTCGAACGAACGACCGTGTGGCAGTGAGGGAAGCAAGCAAGTACCAAACTATGCCCACCACACCACGCCCATGTCAAGGTAAATTTACGCCTCGCAACGAAACGAAACGCACGCGGGTCGGCATGGCAAGCAAAGCGGGCTTCGCATCGCATGGTCTGGCTTGGGCTTGGGCTTGGCCGGCTGGCTGGCTGGCTGTACCACCGTATTGCGCTATCCGTCCGATGCAGTCATTCATGAATGAGGCTTGGTGGCTTGCTTTGAGATGTCTGCATAGTCCATTGTACGGGTCTGTCCCTCCTCCCCTTAGTACGATACGTAAATTACGGGTGGAACAGAAGCAAAAATCTCCCTCTTTCAACTTTCGATACTGGTATTGGGGTCTATGGCGTGTTCCCCCCCCTTCTCCCATCTCTCTCACCCAACTGAAACTGGGATATCTTGTTGGTTGGTTTACTGGATGAGGGATGCTCGAATGGAATGTATTTTCGCTTCTGTGAGCCGTAGTGGATGCGGAGGGGAGAGGAGGTCAGTATTAACTCGTAAGGTACGGAGTAAGGATGTCGATTTGGCTATCTGCCGTGCCATGTTACATCCTTTCGCTTATTTTGCCTCCCCTTGCCCTGGCCCTACCAGCCGTGCCGGCATGAGTGAAGGAGTGAGTTAGTGAGTGGGTGAGGAGGCCGTCTCCTGTCCTGTGCGTGCTGGACTGGACTGGAAACGCGAAACACCCCCCACGTATGGATCTGATAACAACCCGCACGTGTTTCTGATAATGCGTACATATTTCAGGAGGATGAGTATGAGGAGGATGGGATTGCTGTTTTTGGTAGGGCTGGAGGGTGTTTGTGTAGACGTGGGGAGTTTTGCATTTTGGGGAGAGGGGGTGATTGGGGTGAGTGAGGCTGAAGATTATGGTGGGGGTTGGTAGGTTGGTAGGTAGGTGGAGGGTAGAGTTGAGATTGGGATTTGGATTGAATTGGGATGATGAGAGGAGTGAAATCAGGGTCTGTCTGTCTGTGCGGGACTCATACTTGCTTGAAGGCTTGAGGGCTTGGAGGCAGGGAAATTCTGACGGCTGGATAGTTGATGAAATATGAGAATGAATAGAAAGAATAAGCGGGATGTGATGGGAGGGAGGGATTGGGGTATTGAAGATTCCGTAGAAATGACGTGTAGTATACCTCCATTGATTGATACAGTAAATGAGACTTTGCTTTTGATGTGAAGCCGTGTTGGATTTGCTGGATGTGGCTTGAGTTTCAACTCGAGCTTGAGGTGGGTGGACGTGGACATGTGTGGATTCCACGGGCTGTCATAATGGGAATTGGAATGTGAATAGGAAAGGAATGGGACGGGAGATGTTTCAGAGCCTATCTTCAACGTTTTGTGTCTTAGATGGATGCATGAAGATGGAAGGTGCCTGAACTTGCATTGCCCAATGAGGCAAGTTACTGGAAGATGCCTGTGTAGGTGGGTGACTGGAGTCGTGAGTGGGGGTGATAGGACTTTGGAACGGTAGATACGAAGGGACACAAGGAGAAGGTACTTAGGTACTTACAGGTCAAGCTCAAAGAAGTCCTGTTACGAAAATAATTAGGAACATTGATCAGTCACTTGCAAGTGTAGATGGAGATGGGTAGGTTGTTTTGATGTTTATGAATTTTTGTTTTCAAATCCCGCCTAAAGAGGCCCCTGGGGAAGGGGTAGAATATCTACTGTTGTCCATCTGTCTTTCTATACCGTAGTGGTAACAACAAGCTCCTCCCATGCAGTGAGTGCGTGAGTGCAGCACAAGAAATTATACAAAAAATCTTCCTCTTCTCTCTTCCTCTCTCTTCATCCTATCACACATGTAATGTAGTCCCCCTACAAAAGGTGCAAGCTCTCGCTTGCTTGTTGTCCACCCCTCCCTCCTCTCTTGTTCGGTAAAAAGAGGTTGTAAAAAGTCATCTCGTTCGTCACCATCCCAAATGCCCACTCCGCTCTCATAAGATGCCAGCAAACCTACCAAGCAGCCATCGAAGCTATGATCTCTCCACTTCTGCTCTGCTCTTGTCTCCAAACAGATTCCATCTGTATCGTGTTCGTGCCCAGCATTTTCCGTTCCAAGATGCCCGCCCTATCCAGACCTAGGCCCAGGCCTAGGCCCTGCCCAATGAATACCCAGATCCATACCATACAGATGCCATCCCTCCCTTCACACAAACAGAAACTATAACAACAAAAGAAAAGAAAAAACCAGGAAGAAATAAGTTGCCTCGAAACATAAAAAAATGAGGTCGATCAAAGACAGTAGAGAATAGTGGTACAGTCTCCAGATTCCTTAAAACACGCAATGCTGCTTTTCTCTTTCCTGCAAGCTTTGCCCAGCGTAGCTTGATGCCCATCCTTCTGATACACTCCAAAAAAAAGCCATCCTAGCACAAAAACATTTGACACAAAAATATTGTGCAAATGAAGGAAAACAATAACAAGGGAATACATCAAATCATATCAAACATTTCAATCGTTGTGTGAATCCAGTTGGGTATTGTTTGGATTCGCTGTTGGTGCTTTTGTTGCACCGCGTCCGTCGCGCAATATTTGGCGCGATCCGTATCTCGGTGGATATGGTTGTTTATATTTGGGGGAAGAGCATGTAGCTTCCTCTTCGCTTTCCGCTGACCATGGCTGCGGCGGCGGTCGAGGCTCGAGCTCTTCCCTTGAACTCTCGGAGAGGTGCAACTGCCTCTGGTGCTGAAGTCTTCCGCCCGTGAACTGGTGCCTTGCCCTCAGCGGGAACGTTTGGGAAGGCTTCTGCAACTGGGCTCAGGTTTCCTGATACATCAATGATATCTTTCTTTTGCGCGGTGGATGATGAAAGAACCAATTGAGTCTCCCCGTTGCGGAGCTCTCTCTCAAGAACAAGAGACTTGTTGCGGCGATGTTGTATCGAAGCGAGAGTCGGGGTTGGTCCTCCGATTTCTGGAGAAGGAGCAGAGTCAACAACATCATCCGAGACCGTCAACACAGAGATGTTTGTAGACAAATCATGATCAATCTGACGAAGTGTTGAAGGGACAAGGTCTGGAAGAGAGGAGTTGGACCCGATGCTACGATGGGCACGGGTCATGCTCGATGAGCGGCCAAGCAACATCATCGAATCCTGGCTTCCTCTCGATGTGCCAGAGGCACGTGTGCTTGACGAACTTCTCGCAGAGCGACGAGAGAAATCAGATGAGCGATATGAAGAAGTGCTTGACTCGCCTTCATCGATGGGAGAGATTGCATGGACGTATGAGTCCTGCATGAAAATCGCACCGTTGGACGAATCGTTGCCGTAATGCTCAGTGTAGATGGCATCTTGCTCCATCTGTGATTGGAAATCAGCAGGGATGAGAAGCGTGGGCGAGAGGTGGAAGCCATGCGACTCCTTGAAGGACGAAGCATGCGAAGGGGAACGGATATGGCTTGTTCGCAACAAGCTCGACGGTGTTCGGTGGTCGAATGAAGGGGTAGATGTATTGGATACTGGTGACAGCTCAGGTGCATCAAACACTGACGACACCAAGAGAGAAGGCCGGAAGCGTCCACGATATGTGCGTTCCTCAGTCTGAAGACTCAACTGGAGCTGAGGTTGAGCGACTGTGGCAGTTGTCTCTGTCGGAATTTCACAATCTTCAGAGCAAACGTCGTAATCACAGCTTTCTTCCCCATTCTCATAACACCAGTCGATATCGGATTCCCACGAGTCGTTGAATTGGAAGCCGGGAGGTGTGGGCATCTGCTTGGGGGCCGAGAATGTGGCCGCGGTCAGTGGTTGTCCAAGAGTCGTGGACATGCGTGCCTCGGACCTATCAACTGATTGCGCTTGGGATTTCAGTCGAAGCGCTGGCACGGACTGAGACATCCTCAGCTCGGCGCTAGCAGTTGACAATCGCGACGACCTCTTCGACATTATCTCCTCTTCTTCCTCTTGAACATCAGCCAGCTCATTACCAAAATTTCCAGATAATGATGCGGTCAATGGCCATGCCTCGTCGCCGGGTGTTGTCACCGCATGTGATCCGTCTTCCTGCTCATCCAAAGTTGGTGTCGGCGACGGAAGAATGAACGGTGCGGGCTTGCGGAATCCTCCATTTGTGTGTGGCCTGGCGATAGTTGTCGTGGCTAGAGGATCGAATGTGTCGAAGAGTACTGAAGCTGTACGGGAGGAAGTCCTCGCTGGCAGTGCCAGTGGACAAGGTGGCGACAGCGGAGAGCGAGGAGGTCGAGGCGGTGCTATTCTCAGATTGTCATGTGATTTGGCATACCCCATTGCTCGCTGAGGGGACAGTTGAGGGGGTTGAACAGACTTGCGGAGAACTCGCCGTTGAGGACTTGTCTGAGGAGAAGTCGCAGGAGGAACTTCTTCACTTGGCAGAACGCTCAAGGCTTCAGAAGAGAAGTTCTCGAAGTGCAAGTCCTCAGCCCTGATACCCTTCAACTCTCCATGTGTTGGTGCTTGGGATGCTCTAATAGCTGAGAACTCAGAGACAAGTTCGATCCGGCTGGTTCGCCCAAGGTCGGGAAGATGTTCTTGCCGAGTGTGAGTAACATGCTGGAAGTTGTATGGACCAGAGATGAGGTGCCGTCGTCGGGAATTGTTCTTTTTTCCATAGTAATGATCCTTCGCGGAACCCTCCTCGACTACCATATCATCTAGACCAAGCGAAGATGCGCTGCGCAAGCCGAGGTTCTGGGTATCTCTTTTCGTCTTCCTCGCACTTCGCGAAAACAGTGATCCGAATATCTGAACACTTTCTGGTCTGTCATGGCGAAGCATACTGCTGGCGGTAGATCGATTTGATGAGCGTCGAGACAAGCTCACATTATCCGACGAAGCAATGGTCGATTCGCGGGAACGGGATGAAGAGGCACCAGATGAAAGTGTATTTGTCCTGGAATTGTTGCCGAACAGTGAGCTCCGTTTCATCTGCTCAGTATAGGCGCGTATCCGTTCGGGAGATGGTGGCCCATCGATTGCAGGTTCGAGAGAATCCGGAGACGAAGGAGTTTCTCCAAGAGGCGACGGGGGAGGAGTGTCTTTCTTAGATGACTTCTTCGGTGAAGTGACGGAGTAGACGGTGGGGTAAGGAACTTTTCCACCTCCAAACGAGAACATCTTGTTAATCGGATAGATTGCAGGAGCGACAACTGGCGAAGTCAAATGCGAATAATTGGATCCTGGTGGAGAGGTATATTTAAAGGATTGGGGTGGGAGCCGGGGGAACCCAACCAATATGCGGAAGAAGTTTGTTGGATATTCCTGTCGCGTGTCGGCTCCAAGAAGTCGAGAAGTCTGGACAGCCGGACAACTGTTTTCAGTACAAGCAAGTTGCTTGGGATATATCTTAGAACTTTTTGTCAAGGTCGTTCCACATTCGATCGATTGTCGAGCCAGACGGCGGCACGGGTTGGTATCGCTCTCCTCTTGTACAAAGATGGCGTTCTGGGCTGGGGGGTCCTTCTTAGTATGCGGGTCCTATAACGATCGTGCTATATAACATGGATGCAATCGAATGGCGATGTTAAGGAAATTGATTCCCCGTGATATACCCACAAGGATAATCGTGTCCGAATGGGGCAGGGAAGCAGAAGCAAGAGACGTGGTGTTCGTCTTGAACATTTCAAGTGGAGGAAGTCTGATATAGGAAGGCAGGACAGAACTGGAATGGAGGGAGTAAGGAGTCAAAGTTCTCGTACCTCGAGTAGGGAGAAACAGTTTCAATACCACATAATATAGCGGACAATGCGGTGCGTGGTCGAGTCCAATGGCAGCCAGCAGGTTCGAAAAGTTTGGTGGGGTGAGCTGCTGCTGCAAGAGAGGTACTGCTTGCTGTGAGGGTGCTGCAGCAGTGAGGGAGCTCTCCTTGACGATGCAGATTGGAGTAAGCCCTCTTTCATGCAAGGACGGAAGCAGGAACCTCTCGCGAACAGATCTGCTTTTCGCTGGCCGTCGACATGCAGAAGAGGCTGACGGAAGAGTTGACAGAACAAGACAAAGACAATATAGTAACTTGTCGAGTATGGAAGTAGACGAATCTCCGAATAAGATTGGGCGGCTGCAAGTGAACTGATATGAAGATACAATACTTTTCCAATTGATTCAACGCTGGCCAGCAGCAGTGGACGATATTATTTCTGGAAGGATTGCCTATGGGGGCACTGATAGCAGCTCGCCCTGTGCGGGCCAGCACAAGCCAGGACCTGCCTGCCTCCCGGCTTCCTCTAACTGGCCCTGGACCTCGACCTGGGCCATCCTGGTCCTGGTTATGATGCTGGTAAAAGTCCCAAGACCTGGGGGGGACATTCTGGGACCAGGTCTAGCAGGGGAGGAAGGCCTGGTGCTGTCGGCCCTCAGGGCCAGAGGCAGAGCCTGGCAGCGAGGCAGGGAGACAGGGAGGAGGGGAAAAGATACCAGGGGCGACGTCGTCGATGTTGGGGCTGGCGAACCAAACCCATGTCTTTGACAGCTGCGGGATGTGCTTTCCTGTCAAGGGATTTGGGGCCGGTGAAGTGAGGCAGGGCAATTGAGTGGGTGGGTGAGTGAGTGGGTTTGAACCTAGGCCCTAGGCTTGTAATTTACCTAATTTACCTATATTGCCTGGGTCTAAGGCTTCTAGGTGCCTAGGCACAGAAGAGTAGAGAAGGCAAGCAGGTGTAAAGTGGATTTGGCTTGGGAGCAGTAAAGTCACCTCGGTGGAGGAGTTGACTTGGGCATACCGTACTGAGATCCCAGGTAATTAATCAATCAAGCTGGCGTTCAGGGGCACTAGCGAGCCGTTTTGATTTGTTGTGAAACGAGACAACAGCTCCGGTGGTTGGCTGGCTGCGGGCATGGATGGGATGATGGGGGTGCATTAGAGGTAGGTATTGCATTGGATTACGGTATTCTGACAGGAAGCCATGCAAGGTCCGAGGTTACCCCTGATGCATACCTCGCTAGGTTCTGTACAAGTACTGTGCTGTTTGTACGGAGTATGTACTGTGCAGTGTGCAAGTATCTCAAGTTCTCAACAGCGTTTGGATGTCTAGCTTGCTAAGGTAGTTGTGTAGCTGGGTACTGGGGATAGATCTGCGACAAGAACGGAACAAGCGTGGCATCCAAGGAAGACTTCCAGGGCATAGAACAACAACAGCAACTTCTTTCTTCCGGGTTTGTTGGTTGGTTAGTTTGTTGGCTGGTTGCACAGAGGGCGGGGCTACATACATTACATGGCTTCTTCAAAATCCAAAAAGGAGGGGCGAAGAAGAATGGAACGGCCTCGTCTTTCTTCTTGGTTTCCTTTCCCCTTGCCCTCCCACTGAGTCTACTCTCCTCCTCCACTTCTCCCCCATCCATGCTCCTCATCTCTTGCCTCCCCCATTTCGCACTTAAGACAACGCCAGCCGCCGCTGATTGTGAGATGTCTCACTCGGAGACTTTCTTTGCACTGACTTACTGCACCGTATCCCCCTTCGATGGATGATGGGATGGATCATGACTGTAACGGCTGATCCGGCTGGTCACGCACGAGAGAGATAAGGGCTTTGCTCTTGAATCTTGAGTGTCTATCTTCGGGATCATTCTCCGTACAGAAGATCCGTTCAGGCAGGAGGTCCAGGGAAGATACAGAAAGAGGCAGATCCAGAACCAGAGACAGACACGGAGGCAGGAGGAGTGTCACCTCGGCGAGAGAAAGGGAGGAGACAGACAAGACGCAAGCACCCGTGAGGCGCTGTCGGAATTCGATGTTGCATAGCTTTGGTCGGAAATGCGTCTGTAGATGAGAATGTATGTATGTACGTACGTAAAGTATCTTATCCGTATCGAATCGAATCATGAAAATGCTCGTGTAATAAAGGCTGAATTGCCTTCCTTGCCTTGCCTTACCTTTGTGGGAGTTGAGATACTACCGTTCGCTTGCCCCTGATCGATGAAAACACCAAACACTTATTAGCCCTCGCTGGTTGGTAAACTATCTTACTTGCACTCACCCGACTTGATGGGCTCGCAACCTATCCCTTTCGCAGTTGACCTTGCGATTCTTACTGGTACCTTCCCTTACCTTAGCTCCTAGATCTTCTTGTCGCCTTCTCTCCCCTTCCTTCCTCCCTCCCTGTGCAGCATGCAGCAAACTCTTACCCAACACCCGTATCATTGCCGGCTGACTACAGCGATGAGACCAGCCTCCTGCAGAAGAAAGGGCTGTACTGGATAGAGTAGTGGTCTCCATTCAGTCTCCAGAACCCCACCGGCGTCTGTCAGGCCTGTAAACTGCCTGCCTCCCTCGCTTTGCGTGTCGTGTGCGCATTGAAGCTATCCACAGACAGCCAGCCAGCCGGGTGATAGGGCCTCTCTAGCGGTGTGCCTCACAGCAGTAAGAAGCATGAGCAAGGACAGCAGAGCAAAGCACAGCACAGCGTCCCTTGGTAGGTAGACATGCCCGCAAATCCCAATGCAAGGTACTCTACTCCAGGTACTGCTGCTGCAATGTACTCAACTGCCACAGCCCACATAGCTTAACGCAGACTTACGCAACACAGTGCTGCAGTCCCTCATCCTTGGCCCGTTAAACTAACCAACTAACTAACCTTCCCCTTCTCTTTTCCAAAACTGCGCCGTCTTCCCACGGCTTCGGTACCTAACGCGCTTAACGTGAACCCCTGGTGCAGAACTGGCAGGTGGTTGGTGCAATCTCGCCCACCACCAGCAACCAGCGACCACACCAAAAAACAGCTCCTCGTCCGTCTCTCGGTTTCGCAAGAACCGTTCTCCCGTCCTTGCCGTATTCGAGAAAGTCGGGTTTCTAGCTGCAGTAGACAGCTCGAACGGCGGCCCGCAGCGAGCAGCGAAGGACGAAGAAGAGAGAAAGCGAGAAAGCCATATGGGCGAGTGCCACAAGTACGAAGGAGTCCACATGTAGTGCCCCTCGGAACTTCGTAACGGCGAGGGGCAGAAGGAAGCAGGTGGGAAGAAGCAGATACTAACGACTGGATGATCTTGACCTTAGGCTTGGGAAGACACAAGGAGTTCCATGGCTTGCTTGTGCAAGCGTAGGCGGCGTGTTGCTTACGACGTTGTAATTTTTTTCCCTTTGGAAATCATGTAAAACGTGCATTCAAATGCGAGCTGTCATTTCCCTTCCTCCTCCCCTTCCTTCCCTTCCCTTTTCCAACACTGGGCAAGCACAAGACATCCCTGGGAGAATCCTCAATATTGTATGTAACAAGGCTGGAACGAAATCCTACGGTACCACTCGCTCTTTGCAATCCTTCTAATTCTAGGCTCGCTCCGTCGAACGCCTTTGGAAGGAGACGATGAGCAGTAATAAAGAATGTCCCATTTTGGATGAATACCTCTGGCTGGCATGCTCTTGTGAGCTTCCGCTTCGAGGCCACAGCTTCCGTGTTCTGGGATTGGGTACAGGAAACGCAACTTCGCAGCCAATGTGTGTGCCAGCAGCTTGACCAATCCAGCAGCTGCAAAGATGATCAAAAGATAACAATGCGCTCATAATGCCCTTGGAATACCTTCTAAATAGCCGACCTGCCCAATGAGAATTCTGCATCTGCAAGAAAAAAAAGTTATTCCGCTGTCGTCCTTTCTTGGTCTTTTACTCCCTGGGGCTGCCTGCCTGCGTATGTGTCCTTGCGCTCTCTTCTCTCATCCGCACCCGTCCAGACGGACCAGCGGTTTCCACCTGCATGTTGGCCGCATGCAGAAATATGCAAGTATGCAGTAGCATTTTGACGCCTCGTCAACCAGCGCAGCGATTTCTTTGGACGCGAAGATAGCGAGCAAGGGACGGCTCCTCCGCGGCGCACAGAAGATTGGAGATCCTCAATCACATCACAAATGAAGCTTGGATGCAGCTGCAGCTGCAGGCAGTGAGAGAACACTGGGGGGGGGAAGTGGAGATGCTAAGCCCAAGAACTTATGGAGTTGTGCAGGCAGGGCATGCTGAGTGTGTTGCCCCTGGCCCGTTGAAAAGCCTCACTGTGGTTGAAGACCGCATTGGCAAATCAGAAGGCGGTGCCTAGAATGCCCCTGCCTGTCACTTTAATAACGACGTCGACCCTTGACCCAGCCCTAGAAACCCGTTGACATCTGAAAACGAGGTTGACAGTTGTTCGGCCGTGTTTAAATTACCAGAGAGCTTAATTGACAACGTTCGTACATCATTCCATGACATCGCAGATGGCTGGAATCTGTTGCCACCGCATTTACACATCATCGCTCTTTGACGCCGGGAAGAATTAGAAGCGGATTGGCAGCCGCACGTACGTTGGTGGCTGGAAGAGTGGACTTTCTTCTGGCCGATGAGATGAGATGAGGTGGTCGCTGCTTTGCTCTGCTTTTTTCTCCAGTCTGTTCATTTTCCCGGCATCATGGGAAGCTCCACCCACACCTCGTCGTCGTCGAATCTCCTCTCTCGCAGCTTTTCCCCACTGAAGGAAGGCAGACCCGGCTTCATAAAGACAGGCATGACCTGGTCTGGAAGGAGGTCCATGGGAACAAAACCTCGGCAGCTCGGCCAAGGATAGATGAGCAGCCTCTCAGGGTGATAGTGATGTCTTAGATGAGCTCTTTTGAGTTTGAGTCAGTTCCTGACGGGTGTGGATTTGTTCCTGGCCGAGTTCCTGGGCGAATAATAATAATGGATACCTGGGTACTTGTGAACAGCACCCCACACACTCGTTCAGTCATCAGTTCTCAAACTCAAAGTCTCCCGATACATGTTTTGGTCAAGATCAACATGATGCGTGAGGCCTTTCTTTTTAGAGCAAGTAGTGGAGAGAGATGGAGTTGATGGAGCTAGCTAGTCCTGGAAAGTAGATGAGCAGATATGAAAGCGGGCTCGGTGGATGCTGCGGTGCATACAGACGCAGTGGATAAATCGTTTGGAAACCTCTGGAACCTTTCTCGGTCTGATGAGGTTGACATGTTTAAACCGCTGGTACCGACAGAACTCCCAGTCAGCTGCAGGAAGCTCAAGATGGTTCGGCCTGCATGCCAGTTCGGTCCTCGATGACTTCTCGTACTCGCATGGAAGCACAAACTTATCTTCAATAATACACAGATTTATGACGTCGATCCTGCCATGTTTTCCCATGCGAACTGAAAGCTGGTCGCTGACTTCCCGTGTCGAAACTTGAAAGACTGCATCCCGTTTTACCAGCCGACTCAACGTCCATCGTGTGAAGTCGATCGTCCCAATGCAGCAATAATGAAGCTGCAATATTGACACTTCGAGACTGGCGACGCCGCGCTACTGTTGCGAACATATTGCTTCAACCAAACCGAGCAACAGCCACGAGGAAACCTCGCAACTTCATCGGTCTTCTCGGTATCATCCTCCGCCCCTTTCCTTTTCACTCAAAACTCCCGGTCCTGACTTGTGATATCTGAAAACAACTTACGGACGCTCCCGCCGCCGTGAAATTGTTGAAACGCTCATTGCCTCACCAGAGTGAAAACACCACCAAAATCTTCCACTCAGAATGACTATCACAAATTGTCACCAGTCATCAATCCAACCACCATCAAAATATTCAAAACATAGTTCCGGATCCCATGCGAAGTTCCAGCCATCTGCACTCCTTCTCATCCACCAATGACCAGTCACCAACAGCTTTGACACAGTCTATCCATCTATCCATGACCCCCCTGATAATCCTCCGGAATCGAGAAAACTCCATCGATGATCGATCTGAGCTCTCAGACGTATGTTCCTTTTTTTTCCCGTGACGCCAGAGACCAAAGACTCGACCATACCCAGCCTTCCGGCCCCTCGCCCATCATGTCTCCCCGCTCGGCCCAAATCGTCTGACCTCAAGATCTAATCGAACCACTGACAGCGATGTTCCTGGAACTCGTCTCTCGCTGAAGAAAATCCGACGATCTAATCCGATGAATCTCAAACCGGATGACAAGTCAGATCATCCATCCAACCACCGCCCAAGCCCAAAGACAGGAGCTTCATCCACTTGCACTTCCGACACTCCAAAACACCAAGTACCGAGACTTGGGCGTTATCACCAGGATGCGATATACACCAGCCATTTTTTGTGAATATTTCCTTCTCCTGTGGCTGGAAATTCATCTGGCCCAGGAGCATCACCACTTTTCCTTTGCTGTGATCCAACAACACCAACCCCTAATCCCAACACCACTCTCCGGAGATCCCACATAGCCAAGCCCAAACTCCAGAGAAAACAAACCATTTGTGCATCCGAGTAAAAAATAACCTTAACTGATGTGTTAACTTGAATCGGTACTCCGGCTGCCGAAAGTCTCGGGTTTGGATTTTTCGTTCTGGTCTGGGCATCAATGCATGAGTCGCCCTACTGTTTAGTCATTGCACCGAAGAAAAAAGGACAGAAATTGTTCATCCCAACCCACCAAAAACCCAAACTAAATTTCACATGTTGCTTTTCTCCTGTCGTGCAACACACCGAATGTCATTTCTGCCGCTGCCATGGACGCACAGCTGCAGAGGAAATAATTGTCAAACGCCTCCTATTCAGCCAAAAGCAGGTCGCTTAGTACGCGACCCCTCCTACTTTTGCTGGTAACGAGCAAGAGATATCTTTAGAACTTTCAGGCGTTTCTGAAAAACAACAATGCAGCATCCCACTGCACATGTTGCTTGAAAGTTGCATCCGAACGACGAAGAGAATCTGTTGGTCTCTGCCACAACCTACTTGCAGTAGCTTCACCGTCGCCTTCTTTCCCCTCACCACAAGAGCTACGGGGAGAAAATCTAGCTTTCCGTCACTAAGCCTTCGTGCAGCTCTGAAACATCACTTTTCTCCTCTCTTCTGTCTCGAACTTGCTCCTTGCCGTTGCTTAGCTCTTGAGATGCAACTACCGAAACTATGTCGTGGGAACACCTCGGGACTTGTGAACAATCCAGGAGGATTGAAACCATGCGTCTATCTCATGCTTCTTGAACTCCGAAAATAAACCTCGGCGACAAACGCGATCGTCGATGTTATTCACAGGACAGACACGAAGTGAACACAAACTGAAACTTTTTGAAAGTGCACTTCTGCGGAAAACCCACTGCTCAACACAGCCTTTCTCGGCACGATAACGCGTCCTGGAGAGATCCGCGCCGGTGGGAGAATAATGACAATGGTGAGACAACGGAATGAAGCGTGGGAGTCCAGAAACAGTCGCGTCTTTTCGGGTCGCTCCGGCGAGTAAACCTTCTTCTTGGGCTATCATGAATCTAGACATCAGGATGTCCTCAGGATGCCGTCAAGACATGCAATTCGTTCGGAGAAATGGTTTTGCTTTTCCAGTAGCAATGGCTCATGTATCTTGTCTATCACAACAAACTCAGTATCTGATGATCTCGTATTTACACTTCAACAGATAGATGGCTCGATGGTCTACACTAGCAAACATCTGGTGCTGGATAGAGACGAGTTGAAGATTGAGGAACAACTCATGGCGAATTCGATTCCTCACCGCTGCCAGGTAAGGAGTCCAGAGGAGAGCATCAGGAGCTTGGAAGTCTAGCTGAGACGAATATGTAATGGAAATCCAAGGCATTGGCGAAGCTGCGAGTTCATGGGATACTGAGCGAATTGAATAGGAAAATGAGAAGGAGATGTTGGAAGATCTCCAGCGTCAGTGATCGTACCTTGATCAGGAAGCAGGAAGGCTTGTCTTAATTAAGCCTAGCGCACCTGTCCTCAACGGAGTAGGTCCAACTCCTTCTCATCCTCCTATTAGAATCTAGATGACAATAAACACACATTTTCAATGTAATATTTTGATCTTTACAAGTTAACATAAGTCTGGTTCTTTACTACTGCATCTCATATTGTGTTTGGGAAAGATTGATGCTAAGCAATTGCTTGGTTTCCTCACCCATTTAATCTGCGGTTGGTGTCTCTTCTTGTTCTTGGAAAGTGAGCAATGTTTGTTACAACGCTTCAAAAGTCTATTCAAACGGCATACTTCTCTCATATATATCTTCAATTTGCTATTTATTGTCATTCCTACAACTAAAACTTCTATTTACTTATTTCGACTGTCATACCTCAATCTTGGCATCCAAGCACTTTCGGGAATAGTGGGGTAGTTCTCAGCCTCATGCCAAGATAGCTTCACCGTGATAGCAGAACAGAGATGCCAGGACGAGTCAATAACCACAGCCTTTTCATGAACATTGCCCAGATCTCGCAAGTATTTCGACGATCATATTCTACAAACTACAGCAATATGGCATCTCCCAAGAAGGTCTCTGCAGCTGTCGCAAAAGCAAACGACTTCCTCGACTTCGTGAATTCCTCCCCCACCCGTAAATATTTTCTTCCTTGACCCCTCTACCCTGAGATTTTGCCCCATTTCAGTTTTCTAACGCCTCGATAGCCTACCATGCGGTCCATTCTGCTATCAAGCGTCTCGCAGCTGCGGGGTTCACCGAAATCAGAGAGCGCGACAGCTGGTCCTCAACTCTCCGACCAGGCGGGAAGTTCTACCTCACACGAAATGGATCGTCGATAGTTGCCTTCTCGATCGGTCATAAGTGGAAGCCAGGAAACCCCATTGCCATGATTGGCGCACATACTGATTCGTGTTGCCTGCGACTCAAGCCTGTGAGCAAGAAGACTGGTGCCGGGTTCATGCAAATTGGCGTTGAGACGTACGGAGGGGGGATCTGGCATACTTGGTTCGACCGAGACCTTAGCATTGCTGGTAGAGCAATGGTGAAGGATGGAAAGGGAAACTACGTGCAGAAGCTGGTAAAGGTAGAGAGGCCAATTCTTAGAATCCCAACACTAGCGATCCATCTCGACCGCAGTACGAGTTTCGACCCAAACAAAGAGACGGAGTTGTTCCCAATCGCTGGGCTTGTAGCTGCAGAATTGAATCGCACGGGAAAGAAGGAGCAGGCAGAGGAAGACACAGAATCGGAAGGTGATTTCAAGCCATTGAAGCTGATGACCGAGAGACACCACCCTTACGTTCTGGAGATTATTGCGGAACATGTAGGCGTGGAGGTGGAGGACATTGTTGATTTCGAGATGGTTCTCTACGATACGCAGAAGGCTTGCATAGGTGGTATAAATAACGAGCTGATCTTCTCAGCAAGACTGGACAACCTTGGCATGACCTATTGCGCCGTTCAAGGTCTAATAGAATCCCTCTCCTCGCCATCCGCTCTCGACAATGAGTCGTGCATTCGTTTGACGACATGTTTCGATCACGAAGAGATAGGCAGTACGTCTGCACAGGGAGCAGCTTCCAACCTGCTGCCCGCTGTCCTTCGACGTCTCTCAGTTCTCCCTGGAAATCAAGATTCCATATCCGATAACTCCTACGAGCAGATCCGCGAGCATGATTCAGAGCTAGCAACTGCCTACGAACAAACTCTCGCTACATCCTTCCTCATCTCCGCAGATATGGCCCACAGCGTTAACCCTAACTACAGTCACAAGTACGAATCCGACCACCGTCCGGAGATGAACAAGGGCACCGTCATCAAGATCAACGCCAACCAGCGCTACGCTACAAACTCTCCAGGCATTGTACTCATCCAAGAAGTTGCTCGTCGCGCCAAACCCTCCGCAGACTCAACTTCGAGCTCGGGCGTTCCGTTGCAGTTGTTCGTCGTCAGGAATGATTCAAGTTGCGGCAGCACAATTGGTCCGATGTTGAGTGCAGCGACAGGTGTGCGGACATTGGATCTGGGAAATGCGCAATTGAGTATGCACAGTATCCGAGAGACTGGTGGTGTTTATGATGTCGAGCACGGAGTGAGACTTTTCGAGAGCTTCTTTGAGAATTTTGGCGAGTTGGAGGAGCGAATCTTGGTGGATTAGGCAATTGGGTGAAGCAGGACGCCGTGATCGGAAAGACATTCTCTTTGTCTTCGGAAGAGCCTGTCGCGGTTGGTACCGAGTCCTGGCTCAGCCAGAATTATGCCTGCATGAGAATGTGTTCCTGCTCTGTATTCTCTTACGGTGTTGGGGGGCGTTAGGTATCATGGCTCCCACCCACCAACTTCAAATAGTTATTGAAGAGTTCAATTATCGTTCCCTAGTTCTGCAACTATCCATCCTGTCGATTTACTCAACTCCCGGTACAAGATACTCACTCGGCATTTGGCATGCGTGGTGCAGCATCTACCCCGAAGGTCATCCTCAGGGTGAAATTAGAATATATAATCTGACCTCTTTCCTCCCTTTCTTCAGTCCCACTTGGCTCTCATCGTTCAGATATTCCTTCCATTCCACCACCTTACTCGTACATGAGCTGGTCAACACCCATCGCATACCTCTCTGCTCCGTACGGATCGAATACGTCATCTCTATTCGCCTTCCCTCCAAACATCCGTATATAATGGCAAGGCGGGAAGCTATCACCCCAAAAATGTTCCATCAAGCCCCAATTTATCATATCCCCTCCAATCTTTTCCCGAACCTTCTTCGCCCACACAGCCTGGTATTCCATCGATGTCGTCGAAACACAACTCGTAAAGTCTACCTCCATATACAGCTCTGTGATAGTCGTCCACGCCGCTGTCAATCGTCTGAAGAACTCCGGGTTCCTCCTCCCGTCTTCGAGATAGTCTCCCAAGACAGGACCTCCAATGTCCATACCACGACCGAATCCGAGGCAGTACCCAGTCAGCAGAGCAAAAGTTTGATTATGGTGCTTTTTGAACTGCTCGACATCCCCTTCGCAAAGCACACCCGCTACCATGTAGTCCGTCACCACGTCTTGGACGTCTTGCATGAGGTCCGCCAATTCCTCGACACACTCAACAGTGAACCATTCTTCCTCCTCGTGGGGAATCGTGTGTTTGAACCCGTTGGGATGAGTAACCCCGTGTTTTTGCCCGTGTTCTTGGTTGATTCTCCAAGAATCCACGCGGTCTTCGAAGCTGCGACCAGTGAACGGCGTCATGGCGTCCAAGTGGATTGCCAAGGGGGCGAGCCAGTCCATGACGCAAGTAGCATATTTCATCCCAACCTTCTGCATCACTTTCTTGGTGCCAATTCTGATAAGGGAGGTGTTGTACTGGACCGCGGCTTCATCGTTGTACTCGAAGAATCTAGACTCGGGATCGGTTGTGATCTCGATTGGTGATGGGTTGGCTGCCAGCGTTGCTGTTTCGTCCTCGAATATGGTAAATTTTGGCTGCTTGGTAGACTTCTTCTTCTTTGCTGGCTTGGGACGAGGCGTGTAGACGATGGCGTCGATGTATTTGTTGTTGCTGGTGTGGGTTTTCTTTGGGATTGGCTTTTCGAACAGACGAGAGTTTGTGGATGCAGCAGGCGTGCTTACTCCCAAAGGCTGGAAGGATTCGAGCAACTCGGCCATGTTCATTATTGGTCTGGTATTAGGAGCTGTCGTCTGACGTTGGCTGATTGCCGAGATTGACGATGTTGAGGGACCAGTATGTTGTCTCTTGTTGTTGGAAGTAGGTTCTTCGTCCAGAGACGAGTTCTGTCTCTTGGATGTTTTGCCGTCATTTTTGGCTGGATGAGACGGTGCCATTGTCGAATTGAAGGTCTGAGTAACGCAAGATGTCTCGTCTGATAGAAGCTTTGCCTCTTGGTCAGAGCTGATGTTTCGCTTGCTCATTTTGATTGAAGCTTCGGATGAATTGCGAGAGTTTGATGGTTGAGTTGGTGCTTTTTGTTCTGACGTTGACGTTGACATTGACGTTGACGAAGCGATTGTTGATGTTTGCCGAATTTGCTTTGATTGAAGCTTGAGTTTGAGTCGAGGCGGTTTTTATGTTTGAGATGCCGAGTAAAGTAGGCGTTCTGATGTTGTGCTCTCTAGCTTGGTATTGTGCTTCGCTTGAGTCGCTTGGTATTGTTGTACGATTATGTGATGTACATGAATTATTTGAAGATAACGAATTAAGCGAGGGGGGGATTTTCGAAAGAGATGCGAGGCTTTATATCAGAATATTAATGCGCTCAGTCCAAATGAACAATTATTTAGTTTATTACGCTTTGTGGGTGACTCTAAATCTCGTGGGTTAGGTATCTCCGGCATAGTGAGGCCAATTGATGGTTCGTTTGCTCCTTAGCCTACCAAAGATACTAGATTTGGTACTACGCGCACCTAAACTACCACATCACAACCAGACCAACAATAGTCGAAGAGTAGTTTCTACAGTATGGTAGTGTCTTGTGATACATCTAGACGGTGTCTATCTGAATATTGTCCTCGCGAGGGTTATGAGACTTGCTTGAGCGGCGCCGCACATTCAACGTTAGAGATTTTATTAATCCCGTCGCAGGGAACTAGGTATGAAAAAAATTCACTGTAAGGCGTTATAATGTAGGTACATGATGCAGCTCTCAATTTCGCTGGTTCTTTAAGTGCTATGATGTGTTTGTGGCCTGGCTGGCAGTGTTTCCTGCGCACCTATCCTATCATGTCGATTTTTGCATTTGAAACTCCAAGAATCTATCGCAAAGCCGTCGTATAGCCTTATTATGCCAATCGAAAGTCACTCGTGAATTAATACTCACTGGCGCTGCGATCAAACGGTGTGGAAATAGGGGACTTTCTCGCTTAAAACCTCCAGTCGCCTCTGGCCCAAAACAAAAGAGTGTTTCCGTGTGGGTCCTAGAATCATCGGCTTTACAGCTGACCCAATGCCGTCAGTAGGAACGCCGGAAATAGATAACTAGTAAGATAAACCGTGACGAAGAATGGGTTGCAGAGGGGCTGGATGGTAACGGAATGGAGACGCGGGTTTGGTTGACGATGTTTTTTTTTTTTTTTTTTTTTTTCCTTTTAACGTGCTGTATTAGTTAAAAACTATGTAGCACGGCTAGTCTACTAGCGTGGCTAATTATTATATACAAATTCAGTTCGAATTAGACTGCGACTATACATTTGGGAACATTCTCCCT
>JAFJYG010000332.1:0-51160 GCA_017366145.1 Cadophora sp. M221 | reverse complement strand
CAAGGTAGCTGAGCTGAGCTGAGATGCGTTGCATTCCACGAGAATAAAAGCCTCTTTCAACTACTAAGCATGCCCTTTGCATAAGTGAGAATCTGCGCTAGAAAACCAAGTAATTCTCAAATGAAAGGAACGAGCCTTTTTTTTCATTTTGTGTTAGTGAGTTAGTTCAGAGTTTGCAGTTCTGGATACGAACTTTAGGAAAGCCAAGCCCACAGGCAAAATTAAACTCAGTTTTTTGTTAAGAGTGCGGACTGATATTATTAAGATAAAGGAGAGATTAAAGAAATATGCAGCTCAAGCTTTCTAGCGATAGCAAGATAAAGCAAAGTAAGGTTAGTGTAAGTATTATGGTAAGGGAGGAAAGCTTTTGAGGTGTAGAGCATGTAAAAATAAGAGGGCTTGGTATTGCTGTAAGGAATATTAGAGGGTTGGATGGAAGTTTCATAAGTGGCCTCCGATAGGCGCACAGAAATGTTGTTATTTATCCCAGCTGGATACCGAAATCGAGAAGATGTTTACAATTAGGCGATTGCCGACTCTGCATCCGAACCCCTGAAGTGTCTGTCCATCGATTCCGCCCCGCTAAGCTAGTGGAGGGGCAGTTGAGCCGGGGTGCGACGTCATTGGCTCTTCTGGATGACCAACTGCTAGCCTACCGTTGCCCGCATTTCGAAATTCCGCGGGACGATTGATAATACTTCACAAAGAATCTCCATCTCCGCTCACTCACTACCCATTTTCCTAACCTTCATAAGAGAAAACAGAACGCCCGGTCTCAGACTCGAAATTCATACGAAGTCGACATTAGAGATATTTCAATTCATAATAATTTAAGAGGCAAAGCCTACCTCCAACAAAACTCTGCGCAAAAATGGCCCCCTCTTTCATGATCGACAATGACTCCGATTTCAATCCGACACCAGCACCGACGAAGACATCTTCATTCAACGCGCGCACTCTCCTCCTCGCACCCCCCTCTATAGCCAGCCACGAAGAGAGTCTCCGCAATGTGCTCGCCTCCCACGATCGAGCGGTTACGGACCTGCAGATGCTGGATCGCCTCTCTGCCGGCCTCGTCACCCTGCCCGACTCGACCTACGATTTGATCCTCATACTCACCGATGCGGACGGTACGCGCAGCGAATCTACACAATTGCTGGGCCGGGATGTGTTTGTGAGGATCGTGCAGGCGCTGAAGGCTGGTGGGAAACTACAGGCACAACATGGGTCGTTTGGACAGGATACTGCGAGTGTGGAGGCGCGAGAGGGGATTATGGCTGGATTGGTGGCGGAAGGAAATGGTATGTCGAAGCCAGATTATAGTGCCAGTGAGGCGGTACCTTTGCGTCTGCGAAGGAAGGAGAAGACTGTCGCTGTCTCAAATGCGGGACCTGCTCTGGAAACAGCAGCCGTCCAGCTGAATGGCAAGCAGCAGAGCGTCGATATGGCCGTCGAGAAACCAAACGGTGTTGGCTTCGTGGATTTCAGCGACGACTTTGGAGAGCCTATGATTACGGGGGAAGATGACGAGGAAGTCGACGACGACGAGCTGATTGACGAGGATACCCTTCTGGCAGACGTAGATATGAACGCTGTCCATGTCCGTAAGTATTTCCCTCCCTAAACCATAATTAAACACCACTAATACAAATCGCAGCCAAAGAATGTGCCCCAAGAGCAGGCAAGCGCCGCAGAGCATGCAAAGACTGCACCTGCGGTCTCGCGCAGAAGATCGAAGCCGAAGACGCAGCCAAACGAGCCAACGCCGACGCACAACTTCAAACCCTCAAACTCGGCGCGGACGATCTCGCAGAAGTGGACTTTACTGTTCAGGGCAAAGTCGGTTCGTGCGGGAACTGCAGTCTGGGAGATGCTTTCCGCTGTGATGGCTGTCCGTATATCGGCATGCCGGCTTTTAAGCCTGGAGAGGAAGTGATGCTGCTCAACAATGATGTGCAGTTGTGATTCTTTTTGCCCTTGTTCTTGTTCTGGATCTTTGGAGAGGGTTCGGCTGGTTGGCGTTCGTGGTAGAGGGTTGGTTTGGGGGGTGAGGTCGGAGTGCCTATGCATCTATTCGGCTATGATGAGGTTCACTCGTAAGCCGCGGCGTTTGTCTTAGTTGATTTGAATGCATGATTTTGACACTACCCTCGGTACTGTCTGTTTTTGAGATGTAAGTCAGCAAAGCTCCCTATTACTCTGCACTTTTCTTCTGGACATTAAATTTCCCTTCCGTAATGCTCGCTCGAACGTTTCATCCCTTGAACAATAATGTGTAGCGGTTTCCCAACTCCAGTCGTCATCTATATCAGCCTTATGCTCAAATAGCAGCCAAGCAAACATAGAGTTTGTTCACTCCATCGGCTTTGCTGTCTGAACGCCACGTTAGTCAGATCTCATATCCATAAAGGGGTCCGTCTCGCTAAGCGAGGCGAATATCAACATTCCAATCTCATTACGATTAAACAAAACCCTAGTAATCGATTCTATCTATCATCTATCCAAACACCAAAGGAATACCTCCGAGGTATCTTCCTCGTACGTGTTGAACGCCGAAGAAATGCATGTAGCACGCTAATATATAGACTCAATCCTCTATCCAATGCCATCCCATTCCTTCCTATTCAAAAAGCTCCTCTCCTCTCTCCTTGCCTCGCCTCGAAGCACCTCACAGCAGCACACCCCAGAACTACACTACGCTTTCTCCCCCTCCTTCCTCCTCTGCTCTTCTTCCAGCCTCTCCCTCGTCCTGGTAGCTTCCTCTCCAATCCCCTTGACGCCCTTCACGCGCTGCCTCTCCTCATACATATCCCTACTCTTCAAGATACGCTGCACGATCTGGCCGGCATTCACGGCCGCGAAGTCATGCTGGCCAATCTCCCTGTAGATGCCCATTTCCTTGGGCGCCGTGTATGGGTCGTAGGTGAGTGGCATGAAGCTTGTTGGGCCGTGGTAGACGGCGTCGGGTGTACCCCAAGGCGTGGAGGTTAGGTAGGAGCGTGTTGGGCTGAAGGGGGCGCCGAAGATGACGGAGTTGATGTACTGTTGAGTTCAATTCGGTTAGCTTTGTTGTTTTCCATTGTGATTAATTTGTTTGGCTGGTTTTGGTAGGTGGAAGGGAGCGAGGTGGGTGACTTACCTTGCATTGCAAGACACATAAGCCTCGCTCGTAGATATTCATGATAGGGTAGTTAACCCCTTTCCAGTGATTGATAACCTCGTCATCATGAACACCAGCAATGACAAACACAGGACCGTAGTCAGCACCCTTCCCAACTCTTTCCTCCACAGCTTCTTTGCTATACCACCCTTCCTCCCTTCCAAGCTTCTCCTCAGCCTTAATAACCTGTCGAAGGAACTCAATATGCCCAGAGGAGAAGAGATCGAAGCCCCCATCAACGTAAACAACTCTCTGCCCGGGCTTCGGCTGCGATCCTTGACTGAGACAACTAAATACACCCTTCTCCTCCTCCGTATCCGTCTCCCGGGCTTCAATTGAAGCTGTCCAGAACCACACGCTAGAACCAGGATGCAAGCCCGTCTCGTCGGTAGCATACAAGCGCATCCTCTCCGTCATATCCGCACCAGTTGCCTTTTTCTCCTCGGTCGTCCCATGGCCTTCGTCGCCAGCAAGGAGTTTCGTGAGGGACTTGATGAAGTGCGTGCGTGTGCAGAGGAGCATCCGGCCGACGAGGTCGGTGGTGGAGATGCTAGGTGTGCGCTTTACGACTTTGAATCGCCCAGCGGCTTTGACGAAACGGTAGCAGTCCTCGCCGCTGCTGTCGGACGTGATGTCGTCACCGTGAACGACGTATTTGCATCCGTAATGCGAGATCCATGGTAACGAGGTAACGTATGGTGCGTATGGAACGGATTGGGTGACCCATCTACAGGCATCGACTGCTGCAATTCTGGGGGTAGAAGTAGAATTAGCTCTGGTCTTGCTGGAAACTAGGGTATGGATTTTGATTGGTAAATCGTGAAAGAAATACCGTTCTTCCAATGTCATAACTGTCGGTCCTTTATTCTCCAGAATCGATTCGTCGGAATGGATACCCACGTAGAGCTCAGTGCCTAGCTGTCGGGCTTGAAGCATGGCGCCCGCATGGCCTAGGTAGCATGTATCAGTATCAACATCAAGACGCAAGTATGCCCATCTTCTTCTCCATGTAGACTGGATGCGACATCACGTACCATGGTGGAAGAAGTCCCAACATCCATCAACCCAGATGCGGCCATCCAGGATCTCTGGCGCTGCTTCGCCTGGCGGACCACCTTCTTCGAGTTTGGAGCTGCTCATAGCTGGTGATACCGAAGACTGAAGTAAAGCACGAACCTTGTTGAATTGTCGAATTTACCTATCTACCTCGAGCTCGAAGCATTTACTTGCACACAAGGAAGAAGCCCGTACGCCACAAAGTACTTTATTTCCACCGGGATCGCGGGGCATCCTCACCGCCGCCCTTTGCGGTCTAGCAGTTCAAACCGCTGTCTTTCCTGTGAGGTGACAGGGTTGGGTTGTGCTGCTGATCATGCCTGCGATTCGTAAGTCCTTCCTTCCCCTGTTCCTTAACTTGTGGTTGTGGCTTCAGGGGTCTTCCAATTCCGAGGTGGTCGGCAAGGCACTGGAACTGCTCTGGTTGGTGAGTGGAGGATGTGCATGTGCAACCCCTGGATTGGAACATCACATCTGTTTCGAAGACGAGGAAGGGATAAGGCTGGATGTGATGGATGGGTGGATGGATGATGGACTCTCCGTACCATACCGTACCTATTTGGCGCCTATTAGGTTGATACTTGATGCGTAGATATAGCCAGCTGGATGCCATATGTATCTCCCTCCTTCCCTCTCCACACTTGTTGAAGAATTGTGCACATCCCATCCATCGCCAACATACCCACCCACCTCAGCCAAACCAATCTACTTGCTACTTTTTATGAGGGGCTTGACCAGATACCTGGGACCGATAGAGAGACGGCGCAGACGAGCCAAAGCCATCTATTTTCTTTTTTAATCTAATTAGTTTAGCTGGCCGATCCTCGTTCGATGTGGATTTCCTCCGGAAGGGAGGAAAGGAGATCAAGAAAGTGTTTTATTCTTCCTTCCTGTCAACTTCGAATCTTTTTGTTAGAAGGAAGATTGAGGTTCGAGATGTCCTAGGGAGGAAGGTTGTGAAATTACCCGCTACCCCTGCTCGAAGATGCATAGATCCACGGCCTCGACGTCGACCGGCGGAGGAGGTCTGTTCAAAGGGGGCAACATTTGGGGCGGCAGTAGTAGCAGTAAGACATCAACCTCGACCTCGACCAGGCCGAGCACAAGTGGAGGATTATCGTCTTCGAACAGCGAGTCCGCATTCAGTTCCTTCGCTTCCAAGACTCCAACGTTCAATCGGAAAGCTTCGATATCCGCAATTACAGGGAAATCGCATCGAGGACGCAACAACTCCACGACAGCTAGCACGCTCTCTCCAGAACGACGCGCCCGCTCGACTGCTGCGCAGCATAGGGAAGTGCAGAATATACAAGAAGAGAATCCTTTTCCGACCAGTCTAGGGCCGCCGTGGGAAACAGAACACCAGCCCAAGTCTGCAGACAGCTTTCAGAAGGTTGCAGCCATCGCTGAAGCTGCTACTCCTTCCTCTGGAACGGAATCCTTCTCTTCGACAACCCCATTTGCAAATATGTTGGCTAGGCCAGGGACGGGATATCAATCCTCGACGACGACGATACCACCTCCGAGTCCGACATTAGAAACAATCACATACCAACATATACAAGAGACGTCTTCAAAGCGGATATCAACGTTAGACTACCTGAGGAAAGCGTATGTATTTCCCTAAGATAAATTGGCAAGGAAGAGAGTCACTGACGGGGTAATAGACATGAGGGAAGAGTATATTGGTTCAACACACTCCTATTCAACAAACCAGACCTCCAGCGCATGCCCTATTTCGAATCGCGCAAACTCGCCCGCCGCGCAACAAACTACCTCCTCCTGGGGCTCTCCCTGCCCACAGTCCTCGACCTCAACTCCTCGAACCCGACCGAGTTCCTCAAGACGCTGAACGCGCTGCTCGCCGAGTTCGAGTCCTTCCAGCAGGTACACCCGCCCGATGGATCGACGTCCCTTTCTCGCGGCCGGTTCCCACAGATGTTCAAGCGCGCGACTGGCACGTCGGGGAAGGGGAGACGGACGAGTTCTGCGGCGGAGATAGGTCTACCGCTTGGAAACGACTCGTTTGATTCGAAATCCACGAACGGGGGTACGTCGTCTGGGACGACGAATTCGTCGTTCCCGATCAGTGAGAATGATTTGTTGCCTGGAGAGGAGTATACGCATCTCCTGACGCCGAGTTTACCTTTCGATCCGGATTTCTACGAGACGTTCGCCACGCTGTGTGATGTCCTCATTGACTGCTATACGAAGCTGATGAGTCTCGTGGGGAGTCCGAGGGAATGTAGTCCTGTTGTGGCGGAGATGTTTACGAAGGCCGATTCTAGGGTTAGAAAGATTATTGTGCAAGGTGTTGTGAAGGAGTTTGAGGATAGTAGTAGGGGTGGGGTTAAGAGTGAGGTTGCTGGTGTTGGGAAGGTCGTTTTGGGGGGCTTGATGTAGAACTGATAGGGAGGAAGGTCTGGAGTTTGGGTTCTATGTGGGCTGCATGATTTATGGTGTTTATGATATGATGGGTGGGTTGGTTGGCTGGGAAGGTTAGAATAGCTTTGCATCTTAAGCTCGAATTTATATATTGTAATATAAGCAATCATAATCAGCTACTTGCGTCGCTTTAAGGATATCTGAAGATCGAGATGCAGACACAGAATATATGAGACTTGGGTGGAATATAAGTTCTCAACGCGGAACATTAGATTAATCGATACGGGCGAGATTTTGAGCTGTAGTTGAGATCTTTAGCTTTAGCAACGCTTATGACGTGTTTGCCCAGGCTATCTTTGTCACATAATGATAATCCTTATACCGAAACATTGGAGTCATCAGTTGAATCGCAAAAGAGATCTTGCAGCAAAAATTCATCATGGAATAGCACTATGTATTTCTCAGATGAAAGACGCGTGTTCTGAGATGCAAACTTCTTCCCTATGGTGGAATTCACTTGTCAATGCCAAAATCCCCCCCCCCCTTCTCCCCCTCAAAAAAACAAGTCAACATAACGAAAAAAGAGGGAAAACAAAAAGGAATAGAAGGGAAGGGATAGCGGGCTTGCAGTCTTCGCTCAGTAACCATAACGCATTGTTATTGTCGGCATCGATCGATTGCTCCGTATAAATGCCGATTGCTCTGCTTTTATATGGATCGAATCTAAGTGCTTGACTCTGTGGAAATCATCATTTGAAGTGCAAGCCCGAATCCAGCCCCGTCGAAAGAGCATCTGCAACATCGTACCTCAGGATAGGACCGTCTCTCATGGTAAGACGAGAGATAGAGTGAAAGTCCTACTTGTAAGTAATCGTCGCCGCTTTCCATAAGCTATGGACCCAAAGAAAAAGGTGAACTTCTCGCATCAAGAATAAGCCCCATCGAGTTACCACCCTCACTACCTAAGCAGCAAGGGAGGCAATCGCATAACTGTCAATCTCGACGAAAAAACCTCGACGACCAGAACATCCCCAACGCCCCAATAACAGTCCTCATACCTCTCACAAACTCAAGTCCTTCAGGGCCGAGAGACATCGCACAGGGAGCTCGGACTCGTATCTTCATCCATGCGGTCCACCAGGCCATGCATCAAAGCCCCGAGATCGGCGAGAGTGCGGTACATGCGGTAAGAGGGTGAATGAGGTGAAAGAGAATTGGTAGAAGAGAAGCCACTGTGTTGCTTCTATGGCGGCGCGTTTCCGCAATCCTTCATAAATGAAGGGTGTCCGGGGACTTTCTCCCAAAGCAAGAGTAGCTATTGCTAGCCGAGAGACCCATTGAGGCTTCTCTGTGTGTGTGCTTCGAATGCGATTCTTTGAGCGAGAAGTTGAAGAAGAAAAGACAGAGACGATGATGAAGATTTCAAAATCATTTTTGTAGCGAGGTTCTGCTAGTGTGGCGCTAGTCCACTTTAGCGCGTCCAGGCAGCTTAGCCGCATGCAGCCTTCGCGATTTCTAGGTTCAACTTCTTGAAAGAGCTCAGGCGCCTGGAGAAAGGAAGGTCTTCCAGCACATACAACAAGACTCATCTTCTTCCCTCCAAAGAAACTGGAACTGGAGGAATAACGCTATTATCCGACCATTCGAATTTGCGCACCAGCAAGGCCTTCAAAATGGCAGGAATCTTTGGATCCGCGGCGACGACTACCACTGCAGCAAATACCCTCGGCGACCTCTCCCACGATGTAGCTCTAGGCTCTCCACCCGAAGACAGCGTTTCCGACCTGTCTTTCTCTTCGCAGTCTATGCATCTGGCGGTAGCTTCTTGGGACAAGAAAGTCAGGATCTACGAGATCAACTCGACTGGAGGAAGCACTGGAAAGGCTTTCTTTGACTGCGAAGGTCCCGTTCTCAGTTGTGACTGGGCTCCTGTAAGTATAGCATGTGTTTTCTGGAGGATATATAGGATACTAACGACCCGTAGGATGGAACAAAGGTCGTTGGAGCTGGAGCAGACAAAGCTGCGCGCATAATCGATCTCGGAGCTGGTACCAACACCTCTACCCAAGTAGCCGCCCACGATCAACCCATTCGATGCGTCAAATACTTCACATCACCTGGGGCTGCTGCGCCAATGATTGTTACTGGATCTTGGGACAAGACGATCAAGTACTGGGACTTGCGCCAATCTACAGCTGTTGCAACTGTGCAGTGTCAAGAACGAGTCTATACCTTGGATGTGAAGAAGAACCTCCTGGTGGTTGGGACAGCAGATCGGTATATCAATGTCATCAACCTCAGCGATCCTACAAAGTTCTACAAGACGCTCCAGAGTCCGTTGAAGTGGCAGACCAGGGTTGTTAGCTGCTTCACTGATGCTACTGGATTCGCGGTTGGAAGTATCGAGGGAAGATGTGCTATCCAATATGTTGAAGAGAAGGACGCCAGGTAAGACTCCACTCCCAGTTCCCAAAAACATCATGGTAATCCTCTCAAACAGCTCAAACTTCTCGTTCAAATGCCACCGCGACCCACCCCAAAACAACATGACCAACGTCTACTCCGTAAACGCCATCTCCTACCACCCAGTCCATGGCACATTCAGCACAGCCGGTTCAGATGGAACATTCCACTTCTGGGACGGAGTCGCCAAGCACCGTCTAAAGGGATACCCCGCCACTGGAGGAACAATCTCAGCAACGGCTTTCGACGCCAAGGGAGATATCTTCGCGTACGCAGTCAGCTATGACTGGAGCAAAGGATATGCTTCCAACACCCCACAATACGCCAACAAGATCATGATGCATCCGGTCGGCGCAGAAGAGTGTAAACCACGCCCGAGTGTCAAGAAGCGGTAGGCTGGACGAACAGTGTTGGGGGAGGTGACGTACAGGAGAGCGCGGGAAGCAGCAGTAAAAAACACAATGCTCTTGAGAAGGTCTTGTTTTAGACCGAATGCTAGGGAGGAGAAACCGGAACTGAAAGTTGGACAGGTAGAGAGAGCGAGTGAGCGCGCATGCTGCATATGTAGGCAAGCTGTATTCTAGGTAGCTTTTGGGCTTTTACTTTTTACTCTTTTTTTTGATTTTGCAAATTGGTGGGTGGAAAACTAAGGGATGGAATGTGTGAAGGGAGGGAGCATGCAAAAAACGGCGTTCCGGACTGGTTGAGAGAAGAAGAGAAGATGAGTGATATTGAATTGCAGCGAGACAGAATACCAAAGCCCACAGAAGCTTAGATAGGAATGAGTTGAACCACCGTCAATCACAAGAATTAAGCCGCACTTTCTTTCAAATTTACGATTTACCCTTTTATCTTTTTCCAGTTGGTGACTTAAAGTTTAGGGAAGGTAGGTAGGTCATTTTATTTTGGAGAAAACGAGGTATTGTTTCTGAATCGCTACCAAAAATACCTCCATCATATTCCAAAGCGCCATTGAACTCCAGCAATGCATATAAGTTTATCATCTTCATCTCTTCTCCCCCATCTTATCCTTCCCATTTGCATGACCATTGCCATGCTTGCCTTCCTCATCATCACTTGCACTTCCAACACTGTACCGATCCCGATCCACATCCTCCGTAGGTGTACGGACATGCAGCTCGTCGAGCTCACTCTCGTCGAAATCAGCCGCCTCAACATCTCGATTGCCTCTCTTATGTCGGAAGCTTTCCAGACCCATTCCACTTCCCCTGACACTATCTCTTGCACCGCCCAAAGCCATGGGCTCCCCTCCGAAGATGCCCTTGTAGCCCGCTCGCTGGCGACGATCCTTCCAGACGTAATAGCCCCAGGCTGCAGCAGCAATGATGACGATGACCAGGACGATCTCGCCGGACTTGTAGTAGGCGTGCCATTTGGCGGCTTGGAGCCTCTCCTCTTCGGCTGCTACAGCGGTGGTGCTGTTAGGATGGCCACCCACTGATGTCTCGAGACCTTTCTCGCCGTCGATACGGCTGTCTGTTGGAACACCGCCAATGCTGGAAATGTCGACACCCATGAAACGATCAAGCATGTCGCGGGTACGTCGGGCGTAGTCGAATGGGACCATGTGAGATGAGTTGTAGAATAAGACGTAGGAGAGATTTCTAGCCTCTTGCCAGAAACCGGCATTCTGGCCTTCGAATGTCCAGTCTCTTCTTGGTGCCCATGTACCGGGGGATAGTTCGAAGCCTTTACCGCCGTTCCATTCCATGTTACTGATTAACTCTTCAGTGCCGATGTGATTGCAGATGAGATCTTCTGCGCCAGAGAACAGAACCGTTGGAACTTCCTTGAGGAGTTCTGGTAAGAACTGGATTGATGGCTTGGATTTGATGGCTCTGAAGGCACTTCCAACACCACCATTACACTCAGTCCATCCGGTTCGCTTCCCAGGGTCGATGTGAAGTGCTTCCGTAACATCTCTGCGGCGAAGGTAGGGAGTGACTTCTACCAAATCCGGGGGCCAGTTCATTCCACAGCTTGGATAGGTATCCTTGAGCCTAACATCGTACATATTGTAGCACTCCGAGGTGCCATCTGATTTGGTCACTATTGTCTCGTGTAGGATATCCTGCAAGACCTGTTCGCAGACCGGAATATCGACTCGGTCACTTGCTCCAGCCTCCTCCAAGGCTTTCAGGCAGATAGCTTCCTGCGAATCGAGTCTCTTCCCAATATCCGAATCGCGATCCACCAGTCCTCGTTCGTAGGCGAATGACAAGTAGGCTTTGTACTGTTCCTTGGGTGCGATCCATCCATTTCCAATGATCATCCCCTTCATGTTCCATTGATGTTGAGCCCCGGCCTTGTTTCGGTCTAAAATTGCTTTCGTGATGTACGGAATGTGTTGTCCAGCATATGACTCTCCAGCAATATAAATCTGGTATTTGTTAGTGAGGGTCCGTCTGATAGGTAATTGAAACTTACATCGTCATGCTCAAACTCTGGGAAAAGAGCAAACCATTTCTCCAAAAACTTTACGAACTGATCTGCCATCTCTGGCAACTCATGGACATAGCTGTCTGTATCTACAAAACTGTACCCAGTTCCTACAGGATTATCCACGAACATGACACTGTGGTAGTCAGTATTCGAGCTTCTTATTGACTTTCGGGGGACCTACTTCGCAAACTCATCCCATGAACCTGGATTGTACTCCAACTTGGGCCCTTTCGCATCCTTCACTCTGTATGGTCCAATTTCCATCAATGCTCCATCTATCATCCCGTCAGTTACTATTCCACCATGTGCAGCATTTCATTTCCCAAAGGGGGTTCGAGAGGACGGCTGCCTTCATCGTCTTCACGCACCTTCAGAACTACATCCCGGTCCACCATTCAACCATATTACAAGCCGTTGCTTATTCGCAATGTGTCGGTTCTGATACAGCCAGAAAAAGATATTGCCATTGTGTTCGGGGGTGATTTCAATGTGTCTGACAGAAAGAAGTCAGCAAGTCCATTCATCCATTCATTCTATTCCAATGGAAACAATTGAAACATACCCAGCATGCATCTTCAATAAAGGCTCAGGCGCTCCTGGCAAGGAATGCACAAAGTAATCCGCAGCCGTCTTGTCCGCCGCCATGGTCGTTGCAGGCAGCATCGCGATGGAGAGGAGGCCACATATCGAGAGCAACTTCCCCGTCCTCCCTGCCAATCGATCCCGTGTAAATATCCTCATCGTAGGGAATTCCGCTCAGGGAAATCCGAGCTGACGAGCTTTTTGCTAGTTGCGCGTCGTCGCGAACGTGGTTGTCATGAAGACAAAAACTCTTGTTGAAGCCAGGTAGTAAGATAAGGTAGGCAGGTGTTTTGGGAGGTTTCCTGTCCTGGACTCTAAAGCGAGCTAACGATCGGGAGTCCAGCACCTTTGCCTTGCCTTGCCTGAGCCACTGGGAGGGATGCCACTGCACTGTAAACAGCCACGCGGCTCACTTCGGACAATTCTTCGGTGCTTGAGACTCAGGAGCTTGTTCTCCAGAGCGATAGCGACAGGTACTGGAACTGGAATTTGAAATTATCAGGGAATCTAGACTTTTGTGTATGATATCTGTCCAACAAAAAAGGCCGGAATCGAGACTTTTCGATTGCAGTAGTGAGTGAGATGGCTTTGTTCAAGCTTTGAAGTTAGTTGATGGTCCTCCACTCCAGCCTTGGGAGCTGAGCTGAGATGCTGGTCGTCGATGGGCTTGGCGAGATCTAATTTAAGGGGATCTCGGACACCATCGAACATCAAATGCAACTGTAACCGGATCTCAGGGTGTCGATGTTCCAAAAGTTTCTATGTACTTCAGAAGTTCAATCGTCAACAGCTGGGAGATGTTATGGTAAATAGCAGGAAACTTAAATGTCTGTATCTTACAGTATTAGGCAAATTATCTACGGCAGTTCTACCTAGGCATCTCACTCAGCTCACCACTGAGAACGACATTATCCGAACCAGACAAGAACTTGCTTTCCACTCATTATCCACGGATCAATCACTGCTGCTACGAAAAATAACCGACTCCTTTCCCTAGGATACTTAGGACCGAGTGTGTTTCTCAAGGTTGCAAGCGACTCAATACGCCACCTGGCCAGGACGAGTGTCAAGTGCAGTTTGACCATCCGCTTCTTGTTACATCCCACGAATCGTATGGGAAACGGAAACCTAGCTTCTGAGTAAGCGTAAATCCCAGTTATCAGACAGTAGATAGCAGCTATGAGGAAGGCAAAAAATGTTTTGGGGTTCTAATCTGCTTCTATGGCTACAATTGAACTGCTTTGCTGGAGAAACAGGCCAGTGTTGAGTGTGTAGCCGGCTGGCTGGTCTGATCTATCGAGTGGTACAAACATCGCATTCTGGACGCTAGACTTTCCGGGTGGGATTTTCCCACCTCATCCTCCCAAGGATCTCCAGCTGTGTTTCAACGATCTACTTGATCCTGGGAATGCCGATCAATCTATCGTTCATGATTTTGTGGACGGCTAGATTGGAATCTGACATTGTGGAATTTTGAGACCAGGCACTTTTCAAAGTCAAAGATGCAAGAAGCAACATTCACTTAATCAAGCTGACCGTAAGATTCTACTGGACCGGGCCGTTTGATGATCTACGAAATGCAGTGTTGATAACTGAGTTCAAAGTCTTGTAAGCATCTGCTTTCTTACATTTCGCTTTCAATTTTGACGGAGACCGCTGGGAAATCATGCCTTGTCTGGCCCCAGCTATACCCAGTGTTTTTCGTAACAACCTAACCTTCTTTCAAAGACCTCATTTCCGAGCCTTTGTGTCTGGCTCTCCAAACCCGCAAGACGAGAGGGATGCCACTTTGGTGGATGGGACAACCCACACCTGCTCACGATATCTGCAGCCTCCCGAGACCCTCACAACTCAGAACAGATCACCAAATCCTTTCTCGGAATCTTTCTTGATCAGTTCCATCATCCCCTAGCCAATATTAGCAGTCATTTTCACAGTATTGGTCTTGGTGCAGGCAAACCTCTGGCATTATTGATTCTCCATTTGCTCCTTTGACGTAGCGAAATGGCATTTCCGTACTCTCGTTTTTGTTGATTCGAAGTTCTGGATAATCAACGTACTCGATTTTATCCAGTGGGACTATAGGGTGTCAGTGCTCAAGCACGGATGGATTCGGTGCTGTTTCCTTACTCTTCTCTTGCGCCACGAGCCTTGTCACTCTAACTGCGGTATCTGTCGTCATCTGTTTTGGACCAAGACGTCGCCCCTCGAATCCCTTCTTTCTCAATTCAGAGGTTCTATCTGGAACAGGTCAGTTGCGTACGACTTCATGGTCTCATGCACAAACCTCGTGGTGGATCATCCCCTGATTATGTCAGTATTGAAGATCTTCACTCCGTGACAGGGAGAGTATCTCACCTAAAATTCCACCAAACAGGAAGACGTCAAAGGTGTCTCCGTCCTCCGGGCTCAATTCCTTGGTGGCTGATGGATCCAACAAACACACTCTGCTCTTATCGTTGGCATAGATTGTCTCGACGCTATTGCCATCTGCTGTGAAACCTGGTACAGCCTTCAATGCCTCGGGCAGCACCAAAGAAGGAGGAACTGATGATAAACAGAACTTTGCACCTGCCTGGTGTGACTCCTTGGCAATGGTCACGTATTCCAATTCAGACCATGGACCGAGTTCATCATCGAGATGCTCAACGATATAGGTCTTGGAAGTCATCTTGATATCTCGTCAAGTGTCTGGACGGGAATGTGATAACCAAGATGCTGGGTTGGAACTCGGATAAACTCCTCGTCAACGACGCCAGGAGACTCTGCTGGTTGGCTGTATGTTTCAAGGCGAATCGGATGCTCCCCTCCGGTGAAGTGAGGACGCTGTCTGGTTCGCTGCGGGGTAGGTGATCTCTAAGGTTTGAGAGGATCTTGAATATTTTAGGAATAAGACGGGAGCCAATGCCTCTGACTCAGGTAATCGGTCCAATTGATGAACTTGATTTTGGACAAGTGACCAAAAATCGTACGAAGGACGGCAGTCCAGGACGATTCAATAAGGCTTTGGTGAACTCTCGCCCGACAATGCTCATGCACTTATGAGGCAATGGTTGCGTATCTGGGGTGACAGTGAGATAGTGAAATATAAAATAGAGAGATTGTTGTGAAATGCATGCAGACAACTTACGTCACTGATAGGATAGGGATATCGCCTTCAGTATGAACCAGGTGGAATCGTGAACAGTTGATTTGCTGCTTCTGTAACGGCTGTTGGTGGTGAGAGCAAGAAATAAAATTCCACCACCAGGGGATTCCAAGAAACTCCGAATTTAAGCGAAGCAGCTCTTATCCAAATCGTCTAGGATCATCGCCCGAATTGCAGCAAAGCTCAAGGCAGAGTTCTTAAGGGAACCTTCGACCCTCCAAGTTGCTTTCTTTGTCAAAACTCCTGTCGATCTCGACTTTACTGCATTCCTTCAAAGTCCCATAATCGATCTGAACAATCCTAAACGACGTTGCTTTGAAACCCTACCGGCAGGCAAGGGCATCGGTCGGCAGTGATTGGGCTATCAATTACCCCTCGTTGCTAGCGTACAGGGATTCCGTTTTGGCAACAACGTTCGGCCTTCGTCACCACCAAGCAACCAGACAATGCAACTGAGCCCCAAATAAATTCTCAAGCACGATACTAATCAAACACTACAAACACTCGAGTACGATTCGCAACTCTTCCAAATCTGTCTACGCATTCTCGTTACACATCTACCGCCACACACCCAAGACAACGTCAAGATGAACCCCCACCAAAAGAACAAGGTCGATATCAACGTACGTTGGAGCCCCTAAAGATTCCCTCCCCTACCCAGCACTGACAACAAAATACAGTCGCTCTCTCCCGATGAGCAGCGCCTCTTCCGCCTGTATGGGAAACTCCCCAACCCCAAAGAGAAGCTTGCGAAACACCTCAAAGAGCGAAAGTACTTCGACTCGGGCGACTACGCTCTCTCCAAAGCCGGCAAGGCCTCCGAAGTCGACACGGGCAGCGTTGGCTCCCAACACCCTTCCCCCGGAGACATCCCTCATCTCTCCTCCCCCGGCGTCGGCAATGCGAGCCAGGGCGGCAGCGGGAACGGCAACATCATGCACATTGGGGGAGCCAATGGCCTGCCGAGCGGAAGCCCAGTGAAGGAGAGCAGCTTCTTGAACAGGGAGACCAGTGCCGACGAGATCGATGACAAGGAGAAGAAGAGCGAGAGAGCTGCTGATAGTACCAGCCCACCACCTGCGAAGGAGGGTATCCCAATCAGAAGATAGGTAGCTGACGGATGGATGGCACGATGAGACGATGGCGCGTTCGGAGGCTTCTTCTTCGCTTGGGGGGTATTTACGACTGATGGCAATTGCAATGGCGTTCTGAGGATTGTGACGGTCTACGGGCTTTGAAACGGGTTTTCACTGTACATGTTGTTCATGGTTCCGATATTATTCTTGGAGGTTGGGGGCCAGAATGCGAGACTTTTACGCTCTTCGTAGCTTTGAGCTTTGTATGGAATTCACAAAAACAGGAAATCACAAAAAACATAAGCTGTTCTGTTCTGTTCACTTGTGCATGTCTCTCCCCGTTGCTTTGCCGTTCTTGGCAGATCATTTATCATAACACATGCATCTAGCTCGCAAGCTTTTCCATCTCACCAACGCCTTGCAATGCATCCCGGACCCGTATTCAAAGATCAAGCGCCTTGATAGCCATAGCCTTCGCACCCTCGAAAGACTTGTTACCACCGATGAATCCAGCAGCGTGTACGAAGACACCACCACTAACTCCAGAGATCTCATCCAACTTCTCATCTCTAAATCCTCTCCATGCCTCGGGCAATGGCTTTCTGCTCTCAAAGGAGTCCTTAGTGACTGGTACACACTGGATTCTCCACTTCGCATCAGGCGTTGGCTTCTCTGGGTACAAGACGTAGAGAACCTTTGATTCACCCCCATCCTGACCCTCGAGAGTGTAGAGATGATCCTTCCAAGGCACAGATTGTCCATCGAATACCAGGATTCTTCCTTTTGAATCATACTCCAACCTCTTCGCATATGCTTTGTGGACGATATCCCGAGCCGGCAACCAAGACTTCGCATAGTAATCCAGATCTCTCGAGAACTCCTCGCCCATGCGTCCACTCGCCACCAGGAACTTCTCGTCCTCGACAGCTTGTGCCTCGACTGGGTCTGAAGGTGTAGGGTCATTCCAGTTTGGGTTCAATCTTGAGACCATAGCTCCCAACGAGAAACCTCCATCGCTGAATCTCTTCTCCAGACCAGCAGCTGAGATGGCCTTGGGATCATAAGCTGAGATACC
Organism: Cadophora sp. M221; assembly: GCA_017366145.1. Classification (NCBI taxonomy): domain Eukaryota; kingdom Fungi; phylum Ascomycota; class Leotiomycetes; order Helotiales; family Ploettnerulaceae; genus Cadophora; species Cadophora sp. M221. The sequence goes on along the minus strand of JAFJYG010000332.1, from coordinate 33,752 downwards.
GTTGTCATGGGCGTCCAAGGCTTCAATAAAACTCTCGTAGATCTTGTTCCAGATAATAGCGACCTCCTCAGCATCCTCAGAGACACCTAGCTTCTGCGCGATAATGGCTTTGCCAAAATGCATGTACACTAGTCCTGCAGAGGAGAGCTTGGTCGGACGGTTTGGGAAGGTCGTGTTGAATGTGCGCTGGTGGTGATCGTATCGATTGGCCGAGGCATCGTACTCTCCACCGACATCAACGACGGTGTGGCAGGTCTGGAGGAGGGCTGGATCTCGAGTCCGAACGAGCTGAGAGGAGCTGTATGTGGGGAGCAATCGAAGCATGTACACCGCCAAAGCCTCATCCGCGTGGAAGTGGCCGTTGTGGGTACCGATGGTGACCGGGGAGGTCTTGAGTCTTTTCGCGCTTGCTTCTGCCATTCTGAGGGTATTGCGGATCATAAAGGATACGTGGGAAGGTGGTGTTGGCTGGTTTTCCTCTGTATATAATTTTTGGCGAAGGTGGTTGGCGATGCAGCTAAATTTGACTAATTAGGTCTAGACTGGATTTTTCCAGATACACATTCAAAAATACCCATGCAATGTCCTCCTCTAGGAAAACCTTGAACACTTCATTCTTTCTTTTCCGCTCTTGGGATTCACGCCTCTACTTTTGCGCAGCAATTTCGCTATTCAATTACGGTATTCTGCCTGAATTTTGAAGTCCTACGGTGGTTGGTGACATTCGCGACATCTCCCAGAACCTTGACACATGCGGATCTTTCTTTGCCCTGAGATCAGGACCAGACCCTTGAACGCACGCGAGAAGAGAGATCATTGGCGCAACTCAACTCAGGCCAGGCAACATCTCGCAGGTTTGCACCACCCTCCTCTGCGGCCTACCTAGGTACATACCAGTTCAAGGAGAGGCAGCCAGAAATCAGAGTCATCTTTCCCAGGCAGATCGCGCGGTCACACAGCTATTTCATCATCCGCCCCAGCTGCAGTTTCTGCGATAAGAGCTTGGCGCCTCGAAGCGCCTGATAACAACACAGCTTCCTGTGGGAGGGCAAGAGACGAGACGAGTTTTCGCAACGCAAGAAACATCCCAGGACCACGATCACAGCTCGGCGACGCGTTTCTTCTACTCCAAGGCCTTTTACGAGGCGTGGAATACCAGAAAACACAAAGCTGGGCGCGCTTCAACGCACGCTCGGCGCACACAGCGCTTTGGCATGTGGTTATTCCGGGTTTGCTCATCTGCAATCTTCCTCCTGTCGATTATTCTGAGTATCCCCATCGCGTTTGATGGTAAGTCGATCCCGAGGCTTTGCGAATAGTATAGCATGTACTGATTTTTTTTGAATAGTTGGCGGACGGGAATGTGGACTGGCTTTCTCGCTGAGCCTGTTCTACTTTTACTTCTTTTACTCGACACTGAAGTTAGCAACACCAGACCACTCGAGGATACGATGGGCGTTAGTGAAGATAATCGGACTGGCGCAGTGGGTGCTTATCCCAGGGCTGCTGATCTGGAGCATGAACCGGTTCGCTGTCGATGCGAATAATAGCGGTGATTGGGTTGCGAGGACCTTTGATGTGAAAAGATCGCACGATTCGAGCGTCAAGGAATGGATATTTGGCGCTGGTGGGCTACTGGAGATGTTGACAGTTGGGACGTGGGACAAGCTCCTCAGATACTCGACTCCATTCTTCCAACTGGCTGAGGGGTTCTGCAGTTTGTTGGTCATACAAGCTGCTGGCCAAATTACGAGATGGCTTGTCAACCGCGGACGAAGCGACTTGTGGATGGTACATATATAACTCCGCCAATTTTGGGTCTATGGCTAACAGCTTACAGATTGGTTTACTTGTCGTTTCCGGCTCGATCATCTCCAGCTCCGTCTACTTCCTCTGGCGTATAATGAACTTCCCAGAGATAGGCAACGTGGATGCCACTCTTATTGGAGTTACAATTACGTGTGCGGTATTCCTTTGCGCGTGGGGAATTGGCAGTGGAAGAGGAAATCCGGTGGAGAGCTCTCTGCTCTTTGCATATGTGGTACTCTGCATCTACCAGATCTTCACCGACTATCTGCCAACTTCGGAGCCCCCGCCACCTCCAGCTCAACCCGAATTTCCCCCATTCCCTCCGATCATCATGGCCTCATATAGCACGATTCTATACATTCTATCGACGTTACCGTCGGCGGTGCTCTCAGGATTCACTTTCCTGTACGCGGCGTTCCAGACTATCACGCCCTCGGTCATCATATCACTGGCCTATCGAATCTTCGTGTTCTATGCGGCTACAAGAATTATTCCCGCAGTAAGGGAATCCGGGTCAAGAGCCCTATCTCAGGAACCAAGTCTTGAAGACAGCGACGGAGCTGGAAAGATTCTGGGGCTTCTTAGCTGGTTTAGTCCTAGCATCCTTGTGGCCGTATATACGAGCTTGCTTATGCAACATTTCTCTACTACCTCGGCTGAAGGAAACCAGGCAGAATGGTGGATGATGCAGGGCGGTGATTCTGGTGGAAATATCTGGCGATGGATCAATGTGGCAGCAACAATGGCACTATATTCATTGGAGCTATATCTCGGAAAGGAGGATTGGGTGGACGATTCCCTGACGAGTCACTGGAAGACAGATTAAAGCAAATCTGGAAGTAGCATTTCCTTTGTCATGAATACATGCGGACCAACAGAATGGGTCGCGAGGGGGGGCGAAGAACCCGGGATCACTCACGAAAGACGAACAGGAGGAGATTCATAAGAGTCGCAAGATGTGGTGGGACATGGTCTTGAGAGCCTAAAAAGAGACTCGTCAGACAGACAGAGAGACCGCGGCCTGGATGGAGGGAGGCATCTTTGTGCACTTGGCGCGGCGTTTGGGATGTCTTGGAGGTCATTTGGCTGTACATACTCGTACCTGCAGCATGTTTGTGGAGCGTGGTTAAGGCTTGTTGTGCTTCCAAGCATGACTTTTACTTAGGGATACCCTTCGAATTTCATCGTAGTCCGCGGACTTAATTCCAAATCAAAAGAATCATTCAGCAGCTCTTGCTCGGTCTTGGTGTTGTGATTGTTGCTGCTTTATCTTGGCCTCTTGGATACGGACCTTGTCTTGCTTGACTTTTGTTCGAAACTTCTTGCCTCGACTTGATACAGGCAAGAGTTGCAAGTTTAAGCTGATAGCAATGGAAGCTAAAGATAACTTGACCTGCCAAGCCGGCGTGCTCCCCGGTCAGAGTCCCCGGTACTTGGACGGTGCGCGGCACCTAAAATCGCAAGTGGAGCAGGAAAGATAGGGTCCAACTCACTACTAATAAAGGGGTTCTGAAGCTCAACATGGTGAGATGGGACTCTTGAGCTGCTGATGAACAGAACCGTATCAAGATCACATTTGAATCTTTATCTTTATCACATTCTGTTGTGCAACATTCTTCCCGAAGTCTCGGTCGCCGAACGACGCCTCACCGCTTCACTTCACCGTCAGCCAGTTCCTGGGGAACGTGTTGAAGGGTCGGTGCACTGATTGTTGAGGGTGATCTGCCGCTAGAGAGCTCCCCTGCAACGCCGAGAGGCATCTCAACAACAGCCCAGCACTGCACTGCGCTGCACAACTCAGCTCAATCGAATCATCTCCTGAGACTTTGTAAGCCAGGACCAGTAATCAAGACGGCAAGGGTCTCACCCTCATCTCTGAGAACAATAAATTGAGCGTGCTGCCACTTTTCGACGGTTACTTGCTGTCTTGTTCTCTCCTGACACTCTCCTCCTTCGCTTACCACTTGCTCAATTTACCCCAGCTTTCGGCGGTCCAGCTACCTATCTCCTCTCCCAACTCCCCCTTATCTCACGGCCTCCTCATCAACAACAAACGCCATCAACATGTCTAGAGTTACACCTCCAGTTACCAAGTTTACCCATGCGGTACGAAGGATCAGTTCCAGCGCCAACGCTGGCCGTCCATCTGGACTTCTCGATGCTCAATCTCGAGCTTCGAGATACTTACCCCGCAATCTGAAAGACCTCCGAGCAGAGTGCAAGAAGAGACAATTGAACCCCGTTGGCAACAAGATCGAGGTACGCATTCGCATTCATCAGATAACTCTTCTCAGCCTACTTCCCCATTCCACTCCATCCCAAATTCTACTTCCATCCACTGACACAAAACAGTTAGTCGACCGACTCGCCGCCCATGACATCGTCGGCTCACACAGCTTCCACACATCAGGAATGCACCGACCGACACCCACAACCACACGCACCATCCCCTTAATGCAAGGTTTCCGCACCTCAGCACCCAAACAAGCCTCACGCGACAACTCCACCATCGACTTCTTCTTCTTCCCCGAGATCCCGCCCGCCGCGCCCGCGAACCCCTTCCAGAAACTCCGCGTGCCGCTCCTCCCAGACAACTACAACCCAGACCGCTCGCCGGAGTCGGGCCACGCCCTCGAGTCCCTCGACGAGGCTGTCCCTAGACCGGAGATCAGCATCATGGCGGCGCATCCGGAGAACGTGGCGCCGGCTGCCATGAGCGAGGTTGTGGGGAATGATGGCTTGGATGTCGATATTGGACAACTGACTGCGGCTTTCTCGACGCTCCTTCCTGAGATCAAGGGTAAAGAGCCGGGCGTCATTACGGAGTTGTGGAGTGGGCTGATGGATGATATTCTTGGTCCTAAATCGCCTAAAGCTGCTGTTTAGGGGAGGTTGTCTTGTGTGTCACGATTGTGTTTATGAATTTTTGATATGAATGAGCGGGAGTACAGAATCGGCTGGTGCTGATCGGTCGGAGACGACTTGGAACTTTTGCTATCTTGAATCTTTGGTTTCCTCTCGTTTACACCTCGTTAAACGATGTCAGGTCCGAGATGATGCTTTTCTTTTGGCTCAGTATTGCTGTTCTAATATTGCTTTCTTTGGTTTCTTAGATCGAAAGTTATGAGATATGTCGTTATAATCATGCAATTACAAATCCATTCCAAAACAGCCTCTCGATCAAATACCATTGCACTCCCCAATGATTCCCCCTTTCTGTCCATATCTTCGCTTAGCTGGGATTCTGTTGCGCCGGAATGTGTCCGATGCAGTTTCTAAGCCATAAGCATATTCGGTGACTTTCGGTGACTTTTCTCATCCCCCCGAGGACTTGACAGTAACTAATCTATCTGCCTTAACCAGCGGCGCTGCACTCTAGTAACTAGGAAAAAGAAAGAATTACATCCCTACATACCGTACGCGTAGGTCGTGATACCCCCACCGCACATCTGAGATTCGAAATGCCAATCGCCTCGGCGAAATCCACAGCCTCGCATGTCGAACCACTGATGCAGGAGGTTGGCTTTTCTGCCTCATGATTACGTAGCCTGTTGAGGTCTCTTGTGTCTGCCCTATCCGCCCTGTTTGCCCAGTTTCGGCCCAGAAGGCTCTTGGGCAGAAACCGGGCGTCGTGGCTGACTGCCCAGGTGCGATGCTGCACTAGTACTACGTATATAAGAACCGAACTGTCCACTTCTGACGACGAGCTTTTTGGTCTTCCTCGCACCACTTTTCTGCCAGCTATAGTCAATCCACGAGGCTTATCAACTGCAGGGTTCTTGGTTATGAAAGCGAAGGGAGTCAACATACTGAGCTAGACAAGTAAGGACTCATGGCAGACTGGCACGTTGATGCGTGAGAATTCTTCGTTAACCAGCCAGCTCTAGGGTACCTCTTTCCTTTTCACAATGGATGTGACTTGGGATCAATCTTGGGAACACTTTGATTTTGTGGATTTTGAGACACTATTTGGGTTAGTTTTGTCGCCGCATTTTCCCATGGACCACAGAACACTGATGTGTTGAGCAATGCGACAACAGTCGTTGAAGAACAACACCCCCTCTTAACTACAAACACTGTGATATGCCTGAAATACTTCTCTCTATCTCTATGTTTTTTTCTTCTCTATCACCATTAGGTAAGAAAGAAACTCCGCATAGTGCATCCTGCTGCTACGAACTGTCTTCGTATTGTGAGCAGAAGTTTTACTAACCAAGTGTGGAGGTGACAATTTTGCATTCTCCATCCTGACTTTCGCTCAGTGGAGCAGAATGGCTCATGGGTTCATCCCCGGGTACTAAATCCCCTCCTCTAATAGCTCCTTACGTCCCATACGTATCCATTTGGTGGAGGGAAAGTGTTGTTGTCTCGCTAACAGACAGTCCGCCTAGCTATGCCTGAACCGATAATTGGCACCAACTCGTACGCAACGAATTGTGCATCAAACGGTAGATGATACTTCTGGTTTGGCTGCTTCTGGCAATGACAGCTAATCAGTCAGTTGTCCAACCAGACGACCCAAATGGCGATGCAACGGTGCTAGCCTCGGCCACTGCTGTAACGTATGGAGTACTCTGGCCTGGAGAATTGAGTCCTGCTAAGTTCAGAAAATGACTTCAAGCTCCAGTTCCGGCAGCAACGAAGACAAAGCATACCAAGATCCCACACCCACCAAGCCGAACCTAGGATCGTCAACTTTCCAATGCACCTGGCTCGGCTGCGATCAAAGCAAGACATTTGCCCGCCGTTCAGACTTGACGTAAGCCTCAACTTCCTTCCACCGCGACAAGCCTAACGTACATCTAGAAAACACATGGACAAACACACCCGACCATACACCTGCCACAACCCAACCTGTACCAATGTTGATTTCGGAGACAAAGCAGGACTGCGTCGGCACGAGCGAGAGAGACACGGCGTCGTCAAATTCTGCTGCTCGATTCCGTCATGCAGAAGACACGTTAAGGGATTTGCGAGGAAGAGGAATTTAGATTTACATGTTAAGACATGCCATCGAGTCTTGATTGGGCAGGGTGGTTCGGGGGAGACTGTCGCAGAGGATGGGATTTCTGAGTCGTCGAAGATGGTTGAGGAGGAAGATGAGGGAGAGGGAGAGGAAGAGGAAGAGATGAGTAGTGGGGTTGGATCCGAAAGACGTGAATGCTCTATTGTTGAGTCAACGAGCTTGCAGGTGAAGTTGCAGGAATTGGAGGCGGAGAAGAGAGAGCTGGAGATGCGTCAATCTCGGGTGGATGAGGATATACTGGCGTTGAAGAGGGTGCTTCAGATTGTTTCTAGTTAATTTGGTTCAGTGAACGAGGTGCTCAAGGCGTTTTTTGGGTTGCTGTTATGTTTGTTCTCTACAGCTTATCAAGTTGAGGGGGCCTGTACTTGATGTTACTGGGGAGAATTGAGCCCAGTTCGAGTTGTTTACAATGTCCTAAAGTCAACATGCTACATGATTTTCATACTAGATCTTTGCCTAATCATCAAATCGACTGATAGTAATTACTTATGATCTTGCCATAGGATGACTCAACATCAATCCAGTAGTGTTTTGGTAATTCCGTTCTGTTATGTTTCCGATCCTGTAGCCGAGAAAGCTTGGCAAGTCAATCCACCCCGCCTCAAGTGAAAACCTTTACCGAGAATTCTCCCAGACCCCTGAGCAAGAACAATGGAGCCGCTGCAGAAGCAAGCGGGATCCCATCGATGATGAATGATCGATGATGAAAGGCTTGGCCAGCCTTAAGGCAAGAAGTGTGCATGGCATGGAATCGTCGGAGTGCGGAGCATTGTGTTTTGTCTCGAGGTCCCCTCCATTTTTCAGTTCCGCTTCAAAGACCGCGACAAGCCGCATTGAGCCGGGTTTGACGACCAAAAGAACTTTGTCCACAAAGCAGACAGGACTCTCCTCCTAACCAGACAGACATTTGAAACGTCCCCTCAATTGCGATATCGGAAATTGAAACAGCGGTGACATTACCCTTTTTAAAGTAATCCAAGCAGAGGCGTTCGACATGTACGCCCTTCCCCTCACGCCGTGATGCCGTCCGCGTTCAATCAATACCAAGGTCGGTAAAGTAGTGAGTGAGTGGATGGTGTAGGACGAAGCGTGTGACTGCATTCGCTTTAGGGAGGTGCTTAAGCAAGCAGGAGCAGGTACCCCGGCAAGTCATCCGTCATGTTGAGCATACGCAGACGCAGACGCAGATATGGATCTCGGCTTTATGTGGGGGAAAGGATAAGGAAAGGAAATCCTTGAAATTGGTTCTGCGGTGGTGTTTGGCAGTTTGCTTTGCTTTACTTTGCTATGGATGCAGGGAAGAACAACTTTGCTAGCTAGCGCCAGTTCGCCTCCTACCTAGCTTCCCTAGCAGCTAATGGGTGAATTTCTCGACGCCCAGTAAAGCCCACCCCAGTAACTACAAGTAGGTACAAAAGTATCTTCCCACGTTCCGCTTTCTTTTCTTTCATATTTCTTCCTCATCAGCATCCTTTCTTTTCGAGACAAAGACACAGATATCTCGGATATCTCTAATACCCACACAATCACCAAATACTCAAAACTCGATGGCACCTTCCGCAATCACCCCGCCGGTCCAGCAAGCCGACAAGCTTGACAGTGCTGCTGTTGCTCGCAAGCTCGCTGAGACTGCTCCAGAATTGGTCAAGAAGTGAGTATCTTTACTTGAAAACTTCTCATTCAATATGTTGTCCTTCCAATTCCACCTCGATCCCTCCCGATAATCAATTTCTCTTGCACAGAGACCACGTTTTGTTGAATCGAGCAATTCATGACTCATTCGAATTTACGGCATGAAAATCCAAAACTGACAGTCCAATAGTGGAAAGTCCGAAAGTACTCTGCGTCCATTGGATGCTTCCAAGTTGAAGTTCACGAGGACTTCCACTCCAATGACCGTCCCAGCCCCGGGAGACCCAATCATCGCCACCGCTTCTCAATGCACCGACCACATGATCACCGCCGTCTGGAAGTCCGGAGAGGGCTGGGCTGACCCAGAATTGAAGCCCTATGGAAATTTCTCCCTGCCACCAACCGCCTCCGTTCTTCACTACGCCACCGAATGCTTCGAGGGCATGAAGATGTACCGCGGTTATGATGGGAAGTTGAGACTGTTCCGCCCGGATTGCAATTGCCGACGAATGGTTATGTCGAGTGTTAGATGTTCCCTTCCGGCTTTCGATCCTAAGGAGCTTGAGAAGTTGATCATTGCTATGATTGCTGTTGATGGTCCAAAGTGGCTCCCAACGCCTGGGACTTTCTTGTACTTGAGACCGACTATGATTGGCTCTGCTGGTGCTTTGGGAGTTGCTACGCCGAAGGAGGCTACTTTGTTTGTTATTTCTACTTTCATGCCGCCTATGGATCAGAAGACGGGATTGAAGCTTTTGGCTTCCACGAATGGTGTCAGAGCCTGGCCAGGTGGATTCGGCTACGCCAAGTTGGGTGCGAACTATGGTATGCTCCAATACTAAATTCACAAAATATTCTAGACTAATTATTACCCAGGTCCTAGTTTGCTAGCCAACGGTGAGGCCAGAGAAAGAGGTTACGACCAAGTCCTCTGGTTGTTGGACGGTAAAGTCACGGAAGCCGGAGCAAGCAACTTCTTTGTCGTGTGGAAGTCGCCTGAGGGCAAGATCGAATTGGTCACTGCCCCATTGGACGACAAGATTATCTTGGACGGTGTCACGAGAAGAAGTATCCTGCAATTAGCCCGGGAACGCCTCACAGATGGCAAAAGCGGTCTCGATGCTGTTGAAATCGTAGAGCGCAACTTCACCATGGAGGAAGTCGTCGCAGCTGTCAAGGAGGGAAGAATCATCGAGGCCTTTGCTGCTGGAACTGCCGTGAGTTTCACATTCCTACGCATGGCTTGCTTATCACTTTACTGACTATTCCACGCAGTTTTTCGTCTCAGCCGTCTCGGTTATTAATTACAAAGAGCAAGATCTCCAGATCCCAATGGCTCGCGGGGAGATGGGGGAGTACGCATCGCTCATTAAGAGTTGGTTGGTCAACATCATGTACGGAAAGGAGCAGCACGAGTGGGGTGTCGTCGTCGAGGAGGAAGATCAATTGTAAATTCGCGCTCGCATCAGCATGGTAGACTGGTTGATTCGGCCTCTTTTCGGGTGTTCTGGCGTTGGTGGATGGGTAGAAAGTCGGCGGCGGGAAAGACTTCTCTGGATTTTTACATTGCATTGACAGCATTGCATTGCATAAAACAGCGAGCTTAGTTAATGCAGCATTTTGTTTACCTTTATTCGAGGCGGTCCTTATCCTTACTGTTTCGTGATGCTGAGGGGAGGCGTTGTTGATGCTGAGAGCGTCGTTGCAAGCGATGAGGTTATTCCAGGGTCTTGGCCGCGACAACAAGATAAAACGTCCTGGGCACTGGGATGCTCGTTTAGGGCCTCTTTTGACACCTATATATAAGCTAGAGTACTATATACAGAGATAGTGGCTGACCGTCTGATCAGAAAAATATAATACATATCGTCTTAACTGGTATTGAGAGTAGTATAATTACAGGGTATCAAGTACTCATTTTCGTCTCCACATTTGCTTCCGTGCTTGGCCCCTGGGTTGGAGTTTCTCCCACAACCTCGTCGCCACTCGCTTCCACAAGTGATTTTGTAGCTGGTGGCTCTACTGCAGAATCAACCTCGCTTCCACTACCTTCTACATCTGTAGTCTTAGGCAGAGCCTCAAACATGCAGGTTCCGACCCGTCCTGTTCTTGAGCGTCCTTTTCTTGGGAGTCCTTCTCCTGGGAGCCGCCTCAGGCGCCATGCGTCCTGCAGTCGAAGGCTCGCCATCGCCTTACTCGCATCTTTCTGTCCCTGCCCCTCGATCGTGATCCGTTGAACTCTAATCGCCTTAGCAGGAGTGCGAAAGATGACCGCGGGCCCATCCTCAACATAAAATATCGGCTGGCGAAGCTCGTGATCCTCGATGAAGAAGTGGACGGAGATGCCAATTCTGAGTAGGATATCGGTCCTGGCTTTCCCTTTCTCTGGAACTCTGTCCATGAGTTCCGTGGGTCGGGACACAGTCTCGGTATCCTCGAATACGAGCCGTTTCGGCGTGTCCGGGTCGATGAGAACGCTGGTCCACAGACGGCCGAGGGCACGCTGGCGCGCGGGTATATCCGTCGCGGCGGATTTTATCCGCCAGAAGATCTTCTTGTCGGCTGGGGTGATTTTGGCGGCATGGTTCAGCTTTTCGGGCACTTTGTGTTGCCATGTTGTATCCTCCTCGAGCGGGGGTACGAATAATCGGGCTCGTAATCCGTCGACGAGCAGTTTTGCTGCCTTGGGCGTTACTGTCTCTAGTAGTTTTTCGTAGTTCATAGTTTCTGGTTCGAGCGGGAACCATTTCTGAGCAAGGATTTTGCCGTGGTCGAAGTGCTTCGTGTCGAGAGTCTGGACGGTGATACCGCATCCCTCGGGCTTCTTAATTAACATGCGCTGCAAAGGCGCAGGCCCTCTATAGCTAATACGATGTTAGATTATGATGGAAAACTCATGAAGAGATGGACATACTCTGGTAAGAGAGAAGGGTGAATATTTAGTCCACCATATTGGGCGGCCTCTAGAATTCGTACAGGCACGAAGAGACCAAATGAGACAGCTATAATGAGATTGATGGACTCATTTTCAGGTTTTGGCAACTGGGTACAATCAGCACATGAAACATGATTGTTTTAATGGTACTCACGGGCCATCCAGTAAATGTGTCTCTCTCATGAAGGGTGAGACCCAGTTCCTGAGCAACGGCCTTGATTGGGACTACAAACATTAATGCTCGCTCATATAAGAGTAAAAAAGTACCGTCACCTTCTCGAATTTTCTTCAGCGATCTCCCGGCAGGCTTTCCTGGCCGACAGAGGACATCGATAGATTTGATAAAGTCTGGGTTCCGCTGATGCGCGGCATGGATGGCTCGAAGAGATGCGACGCTGAATTCATCTGAACCACAAAAAAGAATTCGGAGGGGTTTGGATACTTTCGTGCTGTAAAGCTTGAATCCATTGGGAGTGAAGCGAGAGAGGTTGAGTCCCCTGGAAATAGGCTTCGTCAAAACCCAGGACACCATCGCCCTCAAGCAGCCCAAGGCTTGGGTACGAGGCTACGGGAAATGGTTGAAGACTCGCTCTTCGGTACACCATACACAGGTTTCTTTGGTTAAGTTAGCTTCTGCGAGTTGGGTTTGCCTTGGTATACGCACAGCTGATCGATGGGGATTAGGTGGACTGACAGCTGGAGGTTTGTTTTCTAAATCGACGATTGAGGCCGAAAATACGAGTCTATAATTGTAATTGCGACTTGAATTCTGCAGGACTTGGAAGCGCTGTCTACGCCAATATCATTGAGAAGTGCAGGATGTGCCACAAGTGATGAAGCTATGTGTGCAGTGTTTACATGCCTACCTTAGCCGCAGGAGGCAAAAAGGGGCACGAGGCGAGGTTCGATTTTGACCCCTGTCCAAACAATTCGGCTGGGATGCAGTGCTGGCTGGCTTGGCATCCGTGACATCACCAAGTGAATGATGCGAGTCTAGGCCAACCTGGGCAGTCCTGGATCTCAAAATCAACTTTATTCTTATCCCACGCGTCAACGACAACACCGATCTGTCTCGCAGACAGGCGTCGGTGAGCTTGTTCGAACCTCCAACGTCTTATCTATCTCAGTTGACGCTGTCATAGGATTCGAAGATGCAATGTCTACAACAACAAGGGCAATTCCCGCCCAGCTCGGCTTCCTAGCCATTTACAACCCCTCTCTAGGCACGACAGATGAGACTATCGAGGACCAAATTGTCTATTATTCGACGCCTGGCTTACAGGAGAGGAAAGCGAAGAATCCAAAGGCAAAGAAAGGCGACCTTGACGAGGCCGAGCGAGAAGAAAACAATGAGCAATTACGGCAGATTGGGCTGGCCCAGGGGATGGTAGAGTTTGGCAGAAGCTTCTCAGATGGCAGGGCGGTGGACACTGTGGAAACAGAAAAGTCTCGTATCGTTATACATGAGCTAGAATCGGGATGGTGGATCTTAGCAGTCAGAGAAACTCCGAAAAGCCCCCCTGTTGAGATCCAGACTTTGCTAATCTTATGCTTCGCAGTCAATCAATTTGACTGCCCTACCAGTTGCTGCAAAGACCACCACCACCGGGAAAGGGAAGGAATCTGAGCCACAACAGACTATCGAATACTCCTCTCGCGAGGTTAAGCCTGCGATACTGCTTCTTGGTGATCTGCTACGAGCACACTCAACATTTCTTCTGCACCATGCTTCTTCCATGAGCGCGCTGTTTGTTCGTACACGGCGATCTAAATTCATGGGCATACTGGGCCGCTATTGGGACACATTTCTATCCACTTGGAATGTACTTATGCATGGAAATCCGGCAGCCAATTTATACGCTGGCATTAAGATTGCAGCTTGCGGAGAGCTTGGTGTCGGAGTTGGAGAGGAAGAACGGGGCAGTGGCGAACGGGAGGTTCTTGAAGGCCTTGTCGGCCGGATAGATGGACTAGTGGATGTGATGGTATCCAAATTCGGGGAGAAATATACCACGGAAACCGAAGATACGGCACTTCGAAAGAGCCCCAAAAAGCAAGACCCTGTAGAGCCCTGGCTTGGTTCAGGAAATGAGCCAGGTTCGGAAGATGGTGCAATATTCCTTGGGACTGGTGCGCTATCACGAAAGTCCTTGCGTGATGTTTCACATTGGATGGAAGACCTGTACAGATGGGGTCCATATGCGTACGGGGTGATTGACAACCCAAGCTCCAACCGAAGAGCAAAGAAGTTCCGACGAAAGTCGCCCCCCAAGGAAAGAACGTCATCTCCTGACGTGAAGAAGCCACCACCACAGCTTCGTGGACTGAGTATCCGCGACAAAAGACCTCGAGAAACCAGTCCTCGCCAGAACTCAATGACTGTTGTTCCTCCAAAGCCAGTGAACGAGGGCGAGGAAGTTCCCCGTAGCCCGTCGTCTACCAGACGTCGCCCTACGATCAAACGCGGGCCATCAAGTCATACAGGGTCCGAGAGTGATCCAGGTACAAAGGGCAACAGGTTTGTTCAGTATCTCAAACTTGGGTATGGTACCCACTGGTCACTGGGCTCAACGACAGCCACAGTGGAAGACCCTGGTTCTCAACCTGCGGAATCAGAGCACGATAGCACGACAAGATCTCCAGAGACCAAACCCAAGGCCAATTCGCCGAAGACTGCTGGGACATTCGAAGCATCTCCATATGCAACAAGAACCTCGCAAGGACATTACCTCATTGGACTTTTGGGTGATATCGAAGACGATGGAAATGAGAATTCTGACGTCGATCAGGAAGAATTGCAGTCCCATTCAAACGAAGACGCAAATTCGAGGTTACTGTTGAGAACACTGACCGTTGAATTGGAACGCGAAGAGGATGCTCGGAAAGAGGCCGACATCAGTATTGATCTAGGCGGCAGTAGCAAAAGCTCGCTGTCCAAAGTGGAGGGCTCAGAACGCACTGGAACTTCCAATGCGTCATTCGAGAGTCAAGACCGGAACAAGACCAAGAAACTTCGGACAGTGGTCTACGTGAACAAGCCTTTCATTTTTGTCCTTCTGTTTGAATTGAGGACAGACGCACTGGCATTGATGAGTCTGTATCGGTCATTACATTATCAGATCAGCCCACTACTGAAACCCCTGCTGCTTTCGACAGCATACAGAGCGTCCAAACCAGAGCTGAGCGCTTCCGATGAATCTGCTACGCCCATTTATGATCTTGTCTGGGATCCGAAGCTCTTGACTACCAACTCAACCATCCCAAACATTCCAGACCCTCTACAGACGGTACAGCCAGGCGGATCGCCAACGTGGTCCCGAATCGAAGCGTTGAACACTCACATGCAGATCATAAACACATACATTGCATCAAGTACCGATAGTTCGGCGTTGGAACGCACATGCAAGACAAGCCGAGGGTGGTGGGTTGTGTGGACAAGAATTCCGGACTCCCAGCCAACCGGTACTCCCCTCGGCTCGAGGGATACGAAGACTCCTACTCCTATCGAAGAAGAAAGTACAGAAAGTACGAATAATCTGGGCGTTCCAACAGTAGCAACTTCTCGCGATCCGAGCACGGTTGAGGCGAGCATGATGTCAGGGCCTGCTCATCCCTTCCTAGAGACCCTGAAGAGCGAATCTGCACCAAAGGACAAGGAGATATTCCTGATACGAAGGGCAAGCGATCATGTGGCAGCCAGGTCGACTAGTAGATTCGTAAGCAGCTCGTCAGTGGCAGCATCTGAATCTAGTTGGACATCTGGTCCTGGCAGGCTAGCGCAGGGTATTGGTGTTGACACCAAGCGTTATATCGAAGGATTGTTGAATCTCAATAGATAGAGCATGGAGTAAATCGGCTACCACAGTAGCAATTGAAACTCTGCATAGCTAGGAATAGATAGACCGGCACACTGTAGCCAAATCAAGTATCTTAAGTATCACGTAGATGCCCTCGTCTCCTTTCACTTTCTCCATATTCTTTCCCCCATTCGTCCAAGCGAGGGACGAAACGACAAGAAAGGGTCGACCAGCTAGTGAGTGATTAGTACCTGGAAAGCGGGAAGTCTGTTCGTTGTTTAGCCGTGGCCTGGATGAGTGAGTAGTGCTTCCCCAGATTACCCAATTTACCAATGACGTTTATGTTTTTAACGCCTCGCTTGTGTTGACGACTACCTAACTACCTACAAGCCTACAAATACCTTTCTTCTCTCTCTCTTGCCACGAAATAATAAAACAACCTTCAATCAAAATACCTTGAACTCACCCCTATTCCAGGCTCACTCACTTGCACAAGATTTCTACGGAAACCAAGAGTCTGAAACTCCCCACCCACCCAATTCACAATGGCCAAAACCGAGGATCTAAGGGCCGAAACCCTCTTCTCAGTCAAAGGTCACGTATGTGTTGTGACAGGAGGTGGAACTGGTATTGGCTTGATGTAAGATTGCGTTATATAAATCTTTCCTCGGTTTTTCTTTAGGCTCAAAGGAGTGTTGTGTCACTGTTGACACTCTGACTTTCCATTCACAGGGCAACACAAGCGCTAGCTGCCAACGGAGCAAAAGTCTACATCACAGGCCGTCGAATGGACGCACTTGACAACGCGGCAGAAACACATCAACCTTCTTCAGGGGGCGGTCAGATTATTCCGTAAGTTAAGCTTATTTTCGTTCCATACTATCCAATTTCACCGAAAAGAACACCAAGAAGTAGAAGAACAAAAGGAGAACCAGTTGCTAAATATTGCCCCCCCAAATATTAAAGTATAGGACCCTGCGACGTAACAAGAAAAGGAGACCTCGAGAGTCTCGTGAAAGAGATCTCCAAGAAAGAGAAATACATTAACGTCCTAGTCTGTAACGCGGGCATATCAGGACCGAAAGCCGAGCCGGAGAGTGAGAAGGCGACGGAGTTGAAAGAGACGCTTTTTAAAGGGGAGAGTTTTGAGGAGTGGGAGGAGACGTTTAATACTAATGTTTCTGGTGTTTATGTAAGTTCTATCCTGTTCTATCACGATGAATTTGACATCTTGTGTATAATGTGTTGAGAAGTTAGAGGGTTTAAGGTGTTGGGGTGTTTGCGGTGGGGGATTTCGATATCGTGGATGTTGGTACTGATGTCGTATGTTGACTTCCACAGTTCACAACGGTAGCCTTCCTCCCCCTCCTCCAAGCTGGTGGAGAATCACACGGTCACCTCTCCGCATCCGTGATAGTCATCTCTTCCATGTCAGGAATCATGCGTCACGCACAAGGACATTTCAGCTACAACGCCGCCAAAGGAGCGACTGTACATCTCTCGAAGCTCATGTCCTACGAGTTCAAAAAGGCGGGTATCAGAGTGAATAGTATCGCGCCTGGGTATTTCCCGAGCGAGATGACGACGGGTGAGAGTGATCGCGATCAGAAGAGTGAGATTCCTGATGGGAAGATGAGGGAGAAGGGACATGTGCCTGCAAAGAGGGCGGGGAGTGATGAGGAGATGGCGCAGGGGATTCTCTTTTTGGCGAGGAACAGGTATGTGAATGGGGAGATTATTGCTATTGATGGGGGTGTGTTGTTGGAGGTTCCTCGGAGATAGAAAGGGGGTTTGCAGGTTAAGCGATGGGGTGGAGGACTATGGATGTGTAGAATAGTTTTGACATTGAGTTGCCCCTGGCACAAGATGTAAATTTACAGTATTAAGCATATGAGTAGAGCTTTGAAGCTACCTTGAAAATTGAGTGACGCCAACTCCGATCCCCACTGACTTCCCTGCTTCGCCATTCAGTGAACATAAGAACCCGGTATAACTCCTGACTCTTGCCCATTATGCTCAGAGTCCTCTTGTAGCTCCCTTGCCATCTCTGAATCCAGATGCATAGCTTCTGCTCTCAACCTACCCACTTCCCTCCTGTACTTCTCGGCCTCCTCTTCCAGCTTCGTTGCCTGGTCCCTCATTTTCGACTTCTCTTTCTCGCTTACAGACCTGCCAGTAGCAGCTGTCCGGAGATCGATTGCTTCAGACTCCTTCAGTTCAGCAGCTTTCTCCATCTGTAAGGCCTGGTCATGAAGTCTTTCTGCACCGTCAGGGACAGGCGTAGGAGAAGAGGCGACTCCAGATGCATACGATGAATTGTGGGTGAAAGGCCAGCCATTGTGGATTGCTGCTATTCCAGGTGGGCCTCCGCCCCTCCCAAATGGGAGGCCTTTCATAAACGGTGCTGACGCAGATCTGCCAAAGGGAAATCCAGGATGTCCCGGGTGTACTGGGTTTCCCGGTCCGTGAGAAGATGATGGAGCAAAAGGAGGCATTGGCGGTGCCATGAATGAGGACGAGGGATCTGGTGGAGCATTTCCGGTTGGGGGAAAGAAATATCCAGGCATCATGTTGGACCGAGACATCCACGGCGGCCCAGTGCGTGCTCCTCTAGGTCCACACTTCTTGACATCCTTTTTGGCTTGCCGCTCTTCCCTCTTCAATGCTCGGCGCTCTTTTTTCTGTGCTTTTCTGGTTGCTTTCCGTTCCCTCCTTACTTCTCTTCGGTCTCTTCTCTGTGCTTTCTTAGCGTCCTTGAAGAGTTTCGTCAAATCCCTCACTTCCTTTCGCAGGGCATAGAGGTCTTGACCTTTCTGCTGAGGTGCATTGTCCTTGGCATGATTGATGTCCTCTCGCATATCTCTGACAGATGTGCTTGTGATCGGCTCATCAGGATGATTTAACCACTCCATCAAAGATTGCTTAACAACAGGAAGTTGCCCATCTCTCAAATCCTCATACTCTGGGAGTGATCCGACTGATGAGTCTGATTCGGATGAGCTAGAGCTTGATGAGCTGGAATCACTCGAAACGGAAGCGGATCTTCCTCGTCTTCTGCGGTGTCGACCATGGGAATGCGAGCGTCCACGGTGGCCCTTGTGGCGTCCTCGGCCTCGCTCTGAATCGTGAGACTCTCTTCGTCCCCATGACCGTCCTCCTAAGCTTACTCCATTGACATCTGCGTTCAATCCTCGACTACCACCAAGTCTGAAACCATTCGAATCGGCTACTAACATATTTCCAAGCCGGAATCCGTTGTTGTCGGCCTATTTGAAGTCAGTTGTGTAATACCAGAAATGTGCAAAGGCCTTACCCTGAGGCCATTCCTTCCAATTCGAAAGCCGTCATTGTCTGGGAGCATGTTAGTAATTAGAGCACGTAGTTGAAATATCACAACGGTGTCATAGATTCTGTAAGGAAAGTGTAGCTTTTGAGAATGAATATGACAAGAGCAACGAGGTGAACAACATGAAAGAGAAAGGCATCCGCACCTGCAACTATAGGACCCATCTTGAATCCTTGCGGTCCAGCTTGCATGAATCCGCTGAAGAACCCTTTCCGAGCATTTTGATTGCCACTGGGTCCTGCTTCACCATTCATCTCGTGCTCCCAAGGAATCCACGAGCCAGGCATCGGTGTAACTTCTCCATCAGCAGCAGGTTCATCATTCACGCCAACATTCGAAATCTGCACTCCTCTAGGCTTGAAGAAACCCTCGTTCCATTCCGATATTGTAGTTTCCAGTCTACGAGATGTATCCGAGTTCGGAAGGGTTTGAGATTGTCGTAAAGGATCTAGCTGAGCATCCACCTCGCGGAGATCAGTCATTGACCGGCTCTCCTTCCCTAGCGTTAAACGGTGCATTCGCTCATCCACCAGTTCCGCTTTGAGCTTCCGGTCTGCCACATCATTGTTCACTCCAGCCGCGTGGTCCGGGAGGAGGTAATTAACAAATGTCAACCAGTCTAATTCGGTCACATCCTTCTGCAGGAGCTCGGATGGGTATGGGATGTCCTTTGGCTCTATTCCATGGGCGACTGATATATTTATTGTCTCGAGGGGTGCGGTAGAACTGTTCCTGCGAGCAGGTCGAGATTCGAAGAAGGCTGTCGCGGAAGAAGAAGAGACATGGTCGTGCTCGTCTCCAAACGTCTGGTTCTGATGGTCGGATCCTGCGGGAGAGTAGAGAGGGGTGTAGATGGTTTCGTCGACTGAGGATGCGGTGGACGGTAGAGGTTGTCTAGCAGCTACAGATACATTATCTGTCTGCGAGGTGGCTGGAGTGAGGATGGGATGTGGTGATGTGCCCGATGTGGAGTATATATCTGTTTCGCTATAAGGCGGGGGAGGGGCAGTATCCATTTCAGGGTTCAAGGCAGCAGAATCAAGAGAGGTAGAGATATTATATGGCACGAAAGTAATACGTGAAGATTAGAAGTGAGATATTGTACGTATGTAAAGTTCTGAGGATGGAAATCAACAAAGTCAGGCCCCAATACACGCGATGGTCTGATTGGGATGTGGTCGGGATGATATTCCTTCCAGCACATCGAGGCTCAGCCCAAGTTTAAGCTTCTTTGAGCTCCTTCGCTTGTAGAGCGCTATCCTATGACTGCTCCCCGTCGCTGCAATTCGTTCGAAAACGCCGACTACGCGTCCCCCACTGCCATCGTGCCAATCGAGGATTGGGTTCAACCTGTTGCAGATGCGAGGTTACGTATGGCAGCCTCAAGGCAGCGAACATGGCGAGCACAAACTTCTCTTGACTGGCTCTCATTTCGATATATCTGTCAACAAGAACGGCCATTCCGATAAGACTTCATTGGTATCGATAGAGGTGTTCGGATCACACTGACTACTGTTCGCTACAAGAACTTTTCCACGTAGCCGATCCAAAAGGAAATTATCGGTTGCATCTAGCTTCCGATTAGTGTGATATGTATTTTTATTATCACCCCGCTTCCGGATCGTTGCCTCGGTTTCACCTGATTGTAAAATTCGACGAGAAAGAAAAATGACTACTGGACCATCACATCAATGGAGATATCGTGTAGGTTTTCTATTCCTGGCAACTGTTCCATCCTTCTAGTACTACAAAACACTGTCTGTATCCTGAGGGACAGGAAGCTACTGGGATATGTACCAGAAGCATCCAAGAATGTACCGCCCAGCTTTCAATAAGCTCATGCTCTGTTTGAGAGACCTATGCAGGTCGCGAATTCGACGTGCCCTCCGTTAACGGGAACCGTCCAGCATTTACTTCCTTTGATGGCCACGCGGCAACTCAGCTGTGATCGACTTCTTTTCCGGGGTAGCGAGACTGGAATGGTTTTGGTATGCCATTTGAGTTGATATTTGCAATCGACCGGCTTTGCTCTCAGAATTGTAGCTCGGGTTTGTGGAAATTGATATCCTCGGTCTTGTAGTGGTCGGCAACGATTCTATAGAGGTATGATGGAGCATGAGCGCCTCTGTAGGGGGGTTAGTAATGAATATGTGTCTGTGACCGTGGGACTTACAGATTGGTGATGTAGAGATCTACTAGATCTGGGGGCACGTAGTCGTAGACTGGGTTATCAACCTCCAGCTTGTCCACCAATGGTCCATCATCGTAGCCAACAATGCATCCGGGATCACCATACTCAATGAGCGATTCGAACTCGAAGGGGTACTCGGGGCTGAGTTTATAGACTCCGCTGACCACAATCACAGGGGTTCTGTGTACTCTTGCTGCCTTTGCAATAATTCTAGCCCCCGCAGCCGCTATTAAGCCCCCATTTGCGATGACTGCATGGGTTGCTAGGATGACCTTGTTGACTCTTGACATGATTGCAAAAATAGCAGCATCCGTAATGAGGATGACTGTGATGCCAGCTGCGGATAGTGGCTTCAAGAAAGAGTCTGTATTCATATCGTTGCTGGTTTCGCTAGATTGGTTAGTCTTTCCTACAACTGTTGCGTGAGTTGCTTCGTGGTCGTTTGGATACGATTCTGCGACTATGACAGTAAACTTCCTCTTTTCGGCGGCCTTGAGCAAGAACTTCTGGACACTCAGAGATGAAGAATGTGTAAGGATAACTTCGTTGGAGTGAATGTGTTCCTGAGCGTATGCGGCAATCTGGTCATCGACTTGATCGAGTTCATCAATGATCTCCTCAATGCCACTAATAACCTCTGCTTTCAAGTCCTTGGTCGTGATTGCAATTCTCTGTGCAAGAGATGACGCGTTAAATGAGGTCTTTCCATGTGGGGAATTCGTCCCTGGAGGGGTCGCGTTCGGTGAGGGTGTCGCTGAGAGTAGATTGAACATCGATTGCTGTACTGGGACACCGTTCACTACCGCGTATGATTGATGGGAGGTGAGCATAGGAGGTCTGGAGACGGCTGCTGATTTGCCGCCAAAGACATCATCTCCGTTTGTCTCTGCCACTCCAGTTTCACTGCTCGACTCGAATCGGAGCGGACTGAATGTTGGTGGAGCACCTTCGATCCTGGGCGACGCAGAATAACTTTCTTTCCGGCTTGGAGAGCCAACATTTGACGCCGAGTCGCTTCCATCTTCAGTTCTGTCCTCTTTCGCCTCATCTCTTATCATTCCTAGAACTCTTCGTACTATGTTGCCCACCACCATCTCTCTTGGCTGCGCTGCTGTGAGGCGTCGGCCGACTTCTTGTATTCTTTCCAAGAGCTTCCCAATATCTGTCCATTTGAATTTTGCGACCACGCGGAGGAGTAGATGAGCTGTTGCTATTGCGCATGGCCTAGAATTTTGGATCTGTCTTCGTTTGAGGAGCCTGCATATATTAGTAGAGTAGGCGCAACGAGTCGCTGAGAGGGCATACGAGATAAGGTTCTCGATGGAAGACTCCAACGGAGCAGCTTTGAGTGACTTCAAGAAGACGCTGAGGTTTGGCGCATAGCCAGTCTGTAGGGACGGCATGCTTGTTCAAGTTGCTGGCCTTGAAGCCACGGATTGAGTGCTTTTGACGGAGCAGATGCTGAATTCCTGGAGGGGTATTTAGTGGGTGTTCTGCTTTCAATCAGGAATGTCAAGGGCCTTCGGTCCATACCGATGGAAATTTGAATGCAGTGATCGAACCCGAAACTTGAGCTGTGTTGTGGGAAGCTTTCGGGGTGGGAGAAGGCGTGAGGTTGTTCTTTAATTACGTGGTGGTATTTCGTAGGGAAACTTATTTTTATGACTCCCGAGTCCAGTCGCGAACGCTCGGATGCTGTTCGTCAGTCCGATCTCGATGCCGCGCAACAATCCCTCGCGCAAACCGTGAAGCAACAGCTACAGCTACAAGTACCTACGTCAAACGCAAGATCCATCGCAGCACATGTTTTTTGTCAGGAGCAGGAACAGGAACAGTACATTGGACTCTTCGGCGATTTCCGGTTCCCAACCCGTTATTATTACAAGCTCCGAGGATCAGCTGCTCACCCTCACAGCTTCGCAAGGCGGAAACGACGTGCAGCCACCTCAACAAAGCATACACATAGGCGCGTAGAGCTTCATATGGTCTATTGTGTGTGGGATTGCAGATACGCACATTTTCACGTCCTATACTTGCCCCTGTGGCCTTCAGCGAAACCCCCCGCTTTGCCAATAGAAGCTCTCCAACCTCCTCCTTCATGGCTCGGATAGAACGATGAACTCTCTGAACATCCTCTCGGCACGAGTATCTCCGCCGCAGACTCCATCACCATCGAGGAGTAACTCCTTAGGAAACATCTTATCTTCTGCGACTGGGACAGAGTCGAGGAGGAATTCGCGAGAGGACATATTGGATGAGAAGTCAGAATACCCAAGCGATAACCCTGAAGCCGACCAAGAGGACGATAGGACCGTCCATGAAGAAACACCTCTTCTAGACAAGGAGGATTGCGAGGTCAAAGATGCAGAAGGCACAGGATGGAGCGTAATTCCGAAGCGAATTTCGTTTGCCTTTATTGAATCCATACGATGGTTCCTTTCCACACTGGCTGCACCAGGTGTTTACCTTTTCGCATATCTTTGCGACGAGCAAGGAAACTTTGCACCATTCTCTCAGATGAGGAAACTCGGCACAAGACGTGCCTCTACCGCACAAGCTCTCGGCATCAATTCCACTGAGGATGGAAAGATGGCAGATCAGAATCGCGGCAAGAATTCTGTAAGACGGGCGTCAGTCAAGGGAAGGAAGGGCTCCTCGTCGAACTCTTCCTCATCCGGCCTATCTTCTGAGTCCGAGTCAGACCGCGACAGGTCCATGAGCGAAACAGAGCAATCCTCATTGTCTGCTTCCGCTCGGCATACACGTTCGAAGTCACTGCAAGCCTCCGACGAGATCGCCCCAGCGAGACGCTCAATAAGAATCAAGCTCCATAACGAAGATAATGTGCGGCAACGAAGGCATCGGAAGGCACAGTCAACAAGTACACAGAGCAATGGATCTGGTGCTATTGCGAGTAGCGAAATTTCACCCGCAACTCTCAAATCTCCTACATCCCCAGCCTCATCTCTCTCCATGACAAAATACCCCCGTGCGCCTGCACCACCAAGACCTCTCATACCTCGTCGTCAGCCTTCATATACCACCGACGCGCCAAGCGGGAAACTTGCTCAAAAGACCTTGATTCTTGACCTCGATGAAACCTTGATTCATAGTATGGCTAAAGGGGGCAGGATGAGCACTGGTCATATGGTTGAAGTTAAGCTCAACACTGTGGTTGGAGCTGGTGGGAATGCAGTCCCAGGTCCCCAACACCCTATTCTCTATTATGTTCACAAGAGGCCTCATTGTGACGACTTCCTGCGACGAGTGAGTACCTTGAGATATGGTGGTCATGACTTACTGACCGAGACAGATTTGTAAGTGGTACAACCTCGTTATCTTTACCGCCTCTGTCCAGGAATACGCAGATCCTGTCATAGACTTCTTAGAGACGGAGCGCAAATTCTTTTCAGGTCGATATTACCGGCAACATTGTACATACCGCCATGGTGCTTTCATCAAGGATTTGAGCTCTGTGGAACCAGATCTCAGCAAGGTCATGATTCTGGATAACAGCCCTCTGAGCTATATGTTCCACCAAGGTAAGCGCACGCTTTACTTGTTTGATGGCATCTCTAACTGAGTATCAGACAATGCGATACCCATAGAGGGCTGGATCAGTGACCCTACGGACAATGACCTTATGCATCTCGTTCCATTGCTGGAAGGCCTGCAGTATGTTACTGATGTTCGAGCTTTCCTGGCTCTAAGGGGCGGGGAAGATGGAAAGCACATAGCTTAATAGACCTTGAATTGTATTCATTGTGGCTTTGTTTGATTAATTGAATTCATTACCCTTAAACGTTAACAGAATTGCCTTGTTTAGAAGTGCCTCGATGATAACATGACAATAACCTTGACATGTGCCCAGCGTACAGAACCGAATCATCTGGAGGTCAAGTTCTCAAGAACAAGTCTCTGCTTTGCTCCAGGCCTCTTCTTTGCTCCAACCAAAGGAGTAGGAGTGGAATCATAATCTAGGGAGGTTAATCGTAGTTCGTGGCAAGTACGCCATCACTCAAACTGTGTTATTGTCTCGGTAACGACTACACTGTCTGTCTATGAAGAAATTGCATGGAATTAGAGCTCTGATAATAAAAATATAAATATGGGCTAGGTTCAAAAATGGAGATAGGCCGGAATCAACCATATCTAAGATAGGATACTTTATGTGACCATTGATGTTGTGAAAAGAATCTAGGACTTTTCCTATCTGGAGAGAAGCGAGAGAAATAAGGGTTAACGAGCGCCAAGACAAATACTCAAAGTAGCTACTGTAGCGAAGACCCCGCCATGAGGCTCGGTGACTCGGGAGTCATTCGTGCCCCACCAAAAAGCTAGTCCGCGACAAATTCACGACGAAGCTGGAGCTCACCACAACTTCGAACAACGATGCTTTTATGGCCCAGTCTTTGAACTGCAAACAACACACCAGCTTCGTGGTCGACGCGCGATAGCATACCGCCGCCACAATGCAGCTCACTTCGACTGGCGGAGAGTCTATCAAGGCTCAAGTCGTTGACAATGTGCCTAAGAGTGAGGAATTGTTGCCCACTGTCGCAAGCCATGGAGATTAACATTGTGTAGAATTTTCCTCCCTCAAGTTCGGTATCCAGTGGGTATCCCCTGAACAGTCTTCGGCTCCCCTGCTAACCAGTATGCAGATCCAATACCCAAATTGTCAATCAGGGAGTCCTCGAGGTTTCGGATCGCATACTCTATAATATGGAAACGGGGCGAAAGCCTATGGAAAACGGACCGCTCGATACAAGATTGGTGAGGATCACTAGCAATGGTGGAAGGTGGCTTGGTGGCTGATAGTCGATTTGCATAGGGAACCTCAAGCAAGACCGGAATCTGTGACACCTGCGGCGAAGGACTTCAGAACTGCAATGGCCATTTTGGTCATGTTAGACTGGCGCTCCCCGCATTTCATATTGGCTATCTGAAGTTGACTCAGATGTTCTTACAGAATATTTGCAAAGTATGCATTATTTACCACTTGGAAAGGATATGGACTAATTCAGTGGCAAGGATTGCGCCAGAGTACTTCTCACCGAATCCGAACGACGAACCTTCTTGAAGCAACTTCGAGTGATAGGAATCGACAACCTGAAGCGGACACAGATCTGCAAGAAGATCAACGAACAATGCCGGAAAGTTAGGATATGCCCTTACTGCGATGCAGTCAACGGCCAGATTCGAAAGCTTGCGCCGCTTAGATTGGCCCACGACAGATACCAGGCATTCAATAAGTCAACTGCTGCTAAGAAAGTCCCTCCTCCAAGCATGCTTGTATACCATAAGTCTTTCGAAGAGGCAAAGAAGAACAATGCAGAACTCGACAAGCACTTGAAGAAGGCGATGGATGACCTCAACCCTCTGAGAGTTTTGAATCTATTCAAGATGATCACACCAAGTGATTGCGAACTTCTTGGCCTCAATCCTGCGGAGGGCAGACCCGAGATGTTCATCTGGCAATTCATTCCAGCACCGCCAATCTGCATCCGTCCATCAGTTGCGCAAGAAAATGCAAGTAACGAGGACGATCTGACAACCAAGCTGGCGGAAATTGTTCATGTTAGCTCCATGATTCGTGCTGCTCTGCAGAGAGGTCAACCAATTCAGACTATCGTGGAGCAATGGGATTTCCTACAAACACAAATCGCCTTGTACGTCAACAGCGATGTTCCTGGTCTTCAAGACAAAGGCAATGGAAAGGCAATCCGAGGTTTCTGTCAACGTTTGAAGGGCAAACAGGGTCGATTCAGAGGAAATTTGTCAGGAAAGCGTGTCGACTTCTCGGCTCGAACTGTCATCTCTCCAGATCCGAATTTATCTATTGAACAGGTCGCTGTTCCAATATTGGTGGCCAAGAACATGACCTACCCGGAACGAGTTCAACGACAGAACATCGAAAAGCTACGAAAGTGTGTTAAGAACGGCCCTACGGTTCACCCTGGTGCCAATCAGATCGTGAAGAAGGACTCTGATCATAAGATTTCTCTGAAGTTTGCGCGACGAGACACTGAGGCCAAGAATCTGCGGATCGGTGATGTTGTGGAGAGACATCTCGAAGATGGAGACATTGTTCTCTTCAACAGACAACCCTCCCTCCACAAGCTCAGTATCATGAGTCATTATGTCAAAGTCAGACCATGGAGGACTTTCCGGCTCAACGAGTGTGTGTGCAATCCGTATAACGCCGATTTTGATGGTGACGAGATGAACTTGCACGTTCCTCAAACTGAGGAGGCTAGGACAGAGGCCATCAATCTCATGGGAGTCAAGAACAATCTTTCCACGCCAAAAAACGGAGAGCCAATCATTTCGGCCACCCAAGATTTCATCACAGCCGCTTACCTCTTGAGTAGCAAGGAGAATTTCTTCGATCGGAAAACCTTCACCACACTGTGCATGTACATGGTTGATGGTAACACCCACTTGGACCTCCCGCCACCTGCGATCATCAAGCCTGAGGCACTTTGGACTGGCAAGCAAGTCTTCAGTATCCTTATGCGACCAAACAGCAAATCTCCTGTGAAGGTCAACCTGGATGCCAAATGCCGAGACTACAAACCCGTCCCAGGCCAGTGCCCAGATATGGATATCAACGATGGATGGCTCGTGGTCCGAAATTCTGAAGTGATGTGCGGTAGGATGGACAAGACCACAGTCGGGTCTGGAAAGAAAGATTCCATTTTCTACATCATTCTTCGAGATTTCGGTCCCGATGAGGCTGTCATAGCCATGGACAGACTTGCCAAAGTCTCGGCTAGGTACCTTACGAACATGGGATTCTCCATTGGTATTAGTGATGTCTACCCATCTAAAAAGCTCACCGAGACGAAAGCAGAGTTAGTTGCAGATGCCTACAAGAATTCTGACGATCTGATCAATCAATTCAAGAATGGCACTCTAGAGAAGGCCACAGGTTGCGATCTGGAAGAAACCTTGGAAAACAGGATCTCTGGTGTTCTGAGCAAAGTCAGACAGGATGCTGGAGAGTACTGCATTAACACCCTTAGCAAATGGAACGCTCCTCTTATCATGGCCAAATCCGGATCCAAGGGTTCGAACATTAACGTTGCTCAGATGGTGGCTGTTGTCGGACAACAAATTATTGGAGGTCAACGTGTTGCGGATGGTTTCCAAGACAGAACCTTACCTCATTTCCCTAAGAACGCACGCCAGCCTCCATCTAAGGGCTTTGTTAGAAACAGTTTCTTCACAGGTCTGACTCCCACCGAGTTTCTGTTCCATGCTATTTCTGGCCGTGAAGGTTTGGTCGATACAGCTGTCAAAACTGCCGAGACCGGATATATGTCCAGAAGATTGATGAAGTCTCTCGAGGATTTGTCGACTCAGTACGATGACACTGTACGAAACTCCTCGGGGATAGTCGTTCAGTTTCAATTTGGAGCTGACAAGCTGGATCCCGTTGATATGGAGGGCACTGCTGTGCCAGTCCATTTTGTACGCACCTGGACTCATGCCGAGACTATGACATGGGACAACAGTGACCGAGGACTCCTGCCATATCAGATCACGGCTGAGTGCAAGAGACTGTTAGTCTCACAGGAAGATCGATACAAAAGAAAAGACGTCTTTGGTACACCCATGGACTATGACGACACATCAGATCGCGGCGTTGATGAATTCGAAAGTGCTCGTGGCTTCCTAGTCACAATCACCGACTTCGTAGCTGGTCTCGCTCATCGTTTATCACAGGCACGGAAAGCAGCTGGTATGAATGAGTTAGAAGACCCACCCAAAGCTGGCGATAAGCGCAAGAAGCCCGACAACGATCCGATCCGGAAAGATCAAATGGACCGCACCCATAAGATTTCACTCCGTACGCTGAGAATGTTCATTTCGCTATGCTTGGACAAGTATGCCAAGGCACACGTGGAGCCTGGCCACGCTGTGGGAGCTGTTGGAGCACAGTCCATCGGAGAGCCAGGTACTCAAATGACCTTGAAGACTTTCCATTTTGCTGGTGTCGCTGGCATGAGTATCACTCAGGGTGTCCCCCGTATCAAGGAAATCATCAACGCATCCAAGGTCATAAGTACGCCTGTCATAACGTGCCCTCTCGAGAACAAGTACATATTCGAAGCTGCGCGTGTCGTCAAAAGTCGAATCGAGAAAACCTACATTTCGGACGTCCTCCGCTTCGTCGAGGACATGTGGTCAACCAAAACCTCCGCCATTTGTCTGTGTATCAACATGGATTCTCTCGCGGATATGCAGCTCGGAATCACTTTGAATGATATATCCAACTCAATTGTCGCGAATAAGAAGTTGAAGATCCGTGGTAACGATATCAGTATCAGTGAAGATTGCCTGATCATCAACGTCACAGCAGACAGTGGTGGAAACATGGGGGCTCGCGGTGCCCCAAAGAAAGGAGTTCTTGACGAGGCATATTCGGACATCCTGCTTCGAGTCAACTATCTCAAGCGTGCGCTACCTGCAATTGCCATCTCTGGATATCCCGATGCGACTCGAGCCATTATTCAAAAGACGACTGTGGATGGCGTAGATTCACATGCGGTTCTTGTAGAAGGCTATGGATTCCGAGCTTGTATGACCACGGAAGGAGTAATCGGCACCCAGACGACCTGCAACGGCATCATGGAAGTCAAGGACGTCCTCGGAATCGAAGCTGCACGAACAACCATCGCAACTGAAATCGGCGCCGTCATGGGAGACATGGGTATCGATCCTCGACACATGCAACTCCTCGCCGATGTCATGACATACAAGGGCGAAGTACTTGGCATTACTCGTTTCGGTCTCTCCAAGATGCGAGACAGTGTTCTGCAACTCGCCTCTTTCGAGAAGACGCCTGATCACTTGTTTGATGCTGCCGCTGGCATGAAATCTGACCTCATCGAGGGAGTCAGTGAATGTATCATCATGGGACAGACGATGAGCGTTGGTACAGGCGCCTTCCAAGTCGTGCGAAAGCTAGGCCTCAAGCCCGAAGATACCAAGAAGAAGCCTACCCTCTTCGAGGACGCTTGGGTGGTAGACCAAGCTGAGCGCCAAAAGATCCGTGCTGCAGAATTGGCTGAGCGGAAGAGAATTGCGGCCGAGAGAAAGGCGAACAACTTGCCTGACGAAATGGAGTTTTGATTTTCCTTTGCTTTGAACTGCTTTAGGTTGTTTCAGGTGCATAGCTGGATGGATGGAGCGAAGGAGTTTATGGGAATGATTTGACTGTATGGGAATGGAATGAAAAAGGGCATATGAGTGAGGCGTTTTCATATTCCCCAATTGCGGTTGGTTCTTTGACTGGCGGCTATTCTAGAATTTCCCCAGAATACAAAAAAGGAATAAATTAGAGAGAGAGACGAAACGAGACAAAGAATAATGATACATCGACTCTTTCCATCTATTTCCATGCGTGATTTTTCATTTCCCTAAGAAGTGTTTGTATCCACAATCCTCGGGTATCCATAACTTCATTGCTAATAAGAATCTTACACACAATCATATCATTACCCAACCCAATCCACCACACCCCATTAATTCAGGCCAAAACAAACTCCCCACTAATCCCCTCGAACGCCGTAACAACACCCCCAACAGCCTTTGAATCTCCAAAATACCGAACCCTATACCGGCCGGGCTGAGCCCCCTCCTCCGTCTCCCAGACAATCTCAACTTCGCTCGTGCCCAACACGCCACTCGTGCGTTTCCAGTTAAAGATTAAGCTCCAGTCACTATCGTCTCTGACCCTGACCCACCGATTCGTGTCTGTATCGATCATCTCGATCGCAGCGTACGTCTGTTCCAGACGCAGTGAGTTCCGAGGATTGGCGCCTACGAAGGTAGCGGACACGACGTCTCCGACCGAGTAAGCGGGCCGGACGTCTGTTTTCACGTCGCCGAAATTCTTGAAGATGGGCGTGCCGTCGTAGACGACGCCGGTGTTGAAGGAGAGGGAGCGGTTGACGTTGTTTGGTGGGGAGGGGCCTGGGAGCGGGCGTGTGGTGGATGAGGAGCTGAGGTAGGGGAGGTAGCGGAGGGTGAGGTTGATGTAAGCGTTTAGGGTGTAGGGTCCGTAGAGGGTTGAGGCGCCTTCGTAGCGCTGGATGCTGTATTCTTCTGTTGTGGCGATGTAGTGCGTGTAGCTGTTTGCTGGACCGCCGAGGACGACGACTGGGTCGACGGATGATGAGCCTGAGAGGGCGAGGGAGGAAGCCGAGTCGTGGATGGCTTCCTTCCAGCGCCGGCCGGCCATGGTGGTGGCTTCTCCTGGGCTGACGATGATAACTAGTTGTCCTACTCGAAGGACTTGGACGTCCACTATGTTGGGTGTCCAGAGGTATGGAGAGCTGATTTCTCCTACGTCGAGCAGAATAGGTTTGGGATAGTGGCACCGCTTTTGCGCTTCGGTGGGTTCTTTGATGAAGCCAGATACCACTCTCCAAACTGGGGAGGCATTTGGGGCCCCAGGGTCATTCTGAGTGAAGTCAAAAGCACCAGGTCCATCTGATGTACCCGCAGCGAAGGAGTATCCCAGAGCTGCTGGGCAAGTATGGACATAACTTCCATTAGCCAGAGGGAGAGTAAAATTTGTCATGTCCTGGAAAGTATGGAATGACTTGACGGAAGAACCTGTGATTGGCGTTCCTTTCGTATCGAGATCATCGTACAAAGCCCTTGCGGGCTCAAATTGTCTCTTGCCAACCTCATAGCAAGATGAAGCGCCATTGTCCTTCACTCTGAAGAATGGACCGCGAGCATGGCAGAACTGACTCTTGCCATCACTGCAAGTACTGTTTCTGAAGCTGCACTGAGCACCAGACCCATCTTCACACCAAGCTCCAAGAACATTGGGACTGGTGTCTCCAACACTTGCCTGCGAGAATCCTGCTACGAATCCTTCTGCGACATTGTCTTCGGCTGAGAAGCTCTTCTCAAACAAAGCAGCTGCAACTCCTTTGTTGTCTCCAGATATCAGGGTATTGTTCCCCAGCATCGAAGTCCCATGCGTTGGGAACCAGGTGAGTACACCCGTATTCTTCCCATCAGAAGCACGTTGGAATCTGAGAAGAGTCAAAGTCTTCTCAACAGAGCCATCGTCCTCTGTACTCTCATTGTACCTTGCCCTCTCCTCCTCTGGGTTCGCTAGATAAGCGTAAAGACTCCTGTTGATATTGGCACCAAACACTTTCGTAGACCCAACAGTCAGGTAACCCGGTTGCAAACTCGTATGAGCTCTCTGAATAGACAAAACAGCACCATTCACAATAGCTCTATAACTCTGCTTATCAAAGCCCTTGCTAGTGATTTGAGGCAGTAGGTAATTCAACCAAGCTCCAGGACCCGAATGCGAATGCGTGCCAGTCACAGCAACATTATGTTGTCCATATACCGCAAAGTCCGAGCCTAGTTTCGACAGCCCTTCTAGAATTCCATATCTGACTGCAGTATCTCCAGATTGTGTATCCAGGACTAGGTAGACGAATCGGTCCTCAGGATGCTTCACATCCCCAACGATGAAAGCTCGAGAATAAAGTCGTTGGCGAAGCCCGGATCCAACTTGTTTCGTGTCGGCATAGCCCATCATATTAATCTCAACTACAGGTCTATAAACATCAATCAGTCTTTCAAATCCATACCAGTATAGAACATTTGGTACATACCCAGTAATATCCGCCTTTCCTACACCCAGTAAATACTGACTTCCCTGGCTCTTCTCGCTCTCAACTTTCTCCTCTTCTCCCCAATCCAACCTCCAAGAGCGTCCTGTATCCCTCCAATGCCCGCAGAAATGCACAAATATCGTCCAGCCAAGTAGCATAGCCAAAACGAGACTCGCGATATTCGTCCATGTTCTCCTCTGCCTTTGCCACCTCGAGGGCGATAGCTCTCGTTGCTCTTGTTCTTGCCATTGTGATTCTGCCTCGGAAGGGCCGGCCTTCGGTTTTAAAAGTGATTCCATGGCTATACAAAAGTTATATGGTGGGTTTGGTGATGATTTCCCCCGTAGAGGGTCGTGAGGCGTTCAAATCATTCTCTTGCTTGTGATGGGATCTTTCAGATAGCTTGGTGGGGTGTGGTAGGTAGCTTCCTCCAGGCAAGCTTTCATTGCAGCCTCGAGCGCAAGGCGACCATCAAGCTGCACTCAATAGAACTTAATCTGGAAACCCCAAATTCATAGTATTTTTAATTCATAATCATGCATGAACAAAATCCTTTTGCACTGATTTTTTTTCTTTAAGTTTAATAGTTTCATTTACGAATTTCACAACATCCTAAATGTCCTGGAGCTTGAGTCAACATGAGGTACCCTTGCTCACCCAAGCCAGCCTTGCGAAAATTCTCCGCCTCCCCACACCAACCTCAAGCGCAATTCGATATTGACTTTCTACTTTCTTCCACTTCAACATCCCCCATTCACCATCTCCAAAGTCCCCACCAACAAACCCAATTAAACACCAACCAAAACCCTGCTAAACAAACAACAAAACAAAATCACACCAACCCGACAAAATGCCACTCACAAACGCAATCCACGAATCCCTCCCGTACATCGACACCGAACCCAGCGCCTCAGAACGCGCCGCAGCACTGGCACTCATCCTCGCCGAAGCCAATTCAGACAACACAACAACAGACACACACCCCTCCCTCCCCCCGCCAGCACCCCTCACATTCACGCCCCTAATCCTCTCCGAGCTCAGCAGAATCGAATCCAAGACACCCATAACAGGAATAACAACCACCCACTACGAATCCCAAGACCCTCCCTCCACAACCCCAAATTCCGACAGGACATCCCCCGCCACTCTCCTCGCCTGGCGTTCCGCTATCCAAAACGCATACACATCACACTCCTACCTATCCAGCCGAGTGAGCAATCTCGGATTGTTGGAGAAATACGGGAAGAACGCTTGGCTGGAGGGGAATAGGCAGTTGGAGGATATACTGAGGGGGCTGGAGAGGGAGTTGGAGGTTAGGAAGGGGGAGATTGATGGGGTTGTTATTGAGAGAAAGAG